>VXAZ01008468.1:0-30676 GCA_013399875.1 Gymnorhina tibicen | reverse complement strand
ATAATAATAATTAATAATAATCGTAATTAAAAATAATTATGAACTCTTTCTGTGGGAGCTGGTTCTGTTCAGCCTTGAGAAGAGAAGACTGAGAGGGGATCTCATCAGTGTCTGTACGTATCTGAAGTGAGGATGTCAAGAGGGTGGGGCCAGGCTGTGCTCAGTGATGCTGAGCTTTTTTTTGTGTCCAGTGGGACAAAAAGCAGTCAGCAGAAATTGGTGCACAGGAAATTCCACCTGAACATGAGGAGGAATTTCGTTTCTGTGCAGTGACTGAGCCCTGAAAGAGATTTCCCAGAGAGGCTGTGGGGTCTCCCTCACTGGGGATATTCAAGAAGTATCTGGACACAATCCTGTGCAAGGTGCTCTGGGATGACCCTGCTTGAGCCTGACCCATTCTGTGGTTCTGTGAAGTGCTTTGAGACACCTCCTTTTACCCCCTTTACTCTGATTTGAAACTTCTTTTTCAGGAGTGATTTTGACATCCTTCTGAACATGCTGTTATACTCATCTCTGCCTCCTTTGGCCACAAGTTCTGGAGGTTCATTGTTGTGAAAAGTGCATACTATCATCAGTTCTACTCTGCTGTTCTCCCACTTTCATCAAGTGCCTCTTGTGCTATTTCAGTTAGCTTCTCTTGTTATATCTGAATCAATTTATGAAGGATTTCACAGACTTGAAAGAAGTAGTACTGCTATCAAACAGCTAGAAAAAAGAAGGAAAATGTTTCTGGGACATAACTATATGGAAACAAAATTATTCTAAACTTTTACAAATATTTAGGGAACTCGCCTTCTAGTTTTTCCCTGGCCCATGCAGGTTTTTCATCTTCTTCCATCAGCTTAATATGCATGCACATGCGTGAAAATATGTGGTGAGCACCAAGCATATTTGGTTGTGAAATCCCGTTAAGAATTTTGGCTATCATTCTGGTGATAACCTGAAAAGGTTATTAAAAAAAATCACCGAACTGAATTATTTTGCTCCTTTTTATAGTGACACAATATTACAATGGCATGGAAAGTCAGAAGGGAAGAGAGGCCTGTTATGAGAAGCTAAATATTCCCTCTCTTTCTCTTTACTTGCTTTTCTTCAGACTTCAGACATATGCATTTTGGAGGATGAAACAGGACTTTTCTAGGACTTGGAAGGAGATGAAGAGAAAGATACAGCATGAAAACTGTAAGAGAAACAGAATATAAAAGGACTTCAGCATAAATATATTTGCCTTTCATTACAGACTCTTCTGAATTTAGTAAGAATCAGCTTTAGAGAGATTTGGGAACTAATTGTAGAAGGGTGACCTATAGTGAAATAAAAAATGAGTGAATTTATCTGTAGAGTAATATGAATTTTGTTCATCAGTGTTTTTTGGTTTTGTTGTAAAAGTACCAAAGTACTGGAAAGAATCTCATATATCAAAAATCATAGGAAATTAGGAAATTCAAGTAAAATTTATTCTTCCTTTTATTTTAGCAGGGAAAAATTAGGAATACGAACTGAAGCTCCAGGTTGGATTTTTTTTCTGTATGTCTATGCAGCCATAACCCGGTGTTTCTAGAACTCAGAGAAAGCAAGATTATAAGGAGGTGACATCATATCGATTCAAGACATTCTGTGAAACAAATCACTCCACTGTGAGCCCTAGATAGGAGAGGGCAGGTGGAGGTCACTAGGCCTGTGTCTGGCAAGTCCACATAGTTGTAGAGCTGTCTTTGCTGAGTGGAAATCTGATCTGCTTAACAATGAAAAACAGCTTTGGGGAAAAATAGCCTCATGAATGCTTATTTTTATAAAACGTCTGGAAAAAATCACCAGATCTGTAGAAAAGAGCTCTCCATTTGGGAATGTTGGTGAATGCGGAAGAAGTCCTAAGGGGACATCTCAAAAATGGGTTTAAATACATGTCTAGACATAGTTGCCATGACAAACTCCACAGCCCCTCTCCTCCCCATCTTTTACTTTTCAGATTTTCCTCAGTAGACCTTGGTTAGGCTTACACCTATTAATGATATAAATGTATCTTCACAGAAGACAATGTATTGAATAACTTTTTTTAACCTTCTATTTAGATTTCAAGGTAAAACTTCCATCTTCTAGGAGCTTCTCACAGGTTTGTTTAATACACCTGTCAATCTCACAGTCCCTTCTCTGTCAGCTAGCTCTCTGTTTTCTTTTTAAAAGAGCTGGTTGTGTTTATATGTCAGTGAATTTGAAACAGAACAAACTGAGGATGACTGCAGTACACAAAAAATTATGTATTTTATTAAAGCATGTGTGGAAAAAAAAGTGAGGAAAACGTGTGTCGTTTAAGTGATATAAAAATACATCATTCTGGATAAAGAAGATTATTAATAACTCACACTAGGATACTTTGTGTGTGTCTGTTTTGCTTAGTTAATGCCTTCCTTCAAGACAGATACCAAAAATATCTCTCCCTTATTTCCAGTAGTTCTTTCTTACAAAATTATTATGGTTAAAGTCTGCACTGTTATTACTGCCAACAGTAAAAAAACCCTTACAAATCTCTTTCTGAATGAGACAAGATGTGTTCCTTCCATAGATCTCTCAGCTGCCGGCAAATGTGGTCCTTTTTGGTCTAAGCTCCATTGGAATACTTTTTTTTTTCTTCTGAGTATAACTTAAAAGTGAACCCACTCTTTTTGTGGCATTTGATGTTTGCATTTGCACTGTGGCTGTCCCCTAGTCCCCACAAATTAGTTTTGTGGCTTTCTTTTCCTTCAATGTATTTCTCAAACATTAATTTTATGTATTTCCATATAAAAAGTTGTAGATGATTGATTAATCATCTAACGACTGCAGATAGTTTAAAATTGTGAAGCAAAATTGCCTTCCTTGGTTTGGAAGAGGGCATGAGAAAAGGAAGAAATTTTTAGGAAGATCACCAGTTAATTATTTTGAAATCCAGCATTGTCAATTGGTGTGTTTAAATTCTGTGGTGTCCAAAGCCTGGGTATTTCCTGGTTTTTCATTGGGTCTGGTCATGGAATCTATTTCCATAAGCATTAAACAGACCCTATCAGAAAAGCCATATTTAAAGGATCTTTTATGAAGACCTCATCTAGAAAAGAAATAAGGAGTATACTTAAAACTATGTTGAAGTGGTTAAGTCATATACAGACGCTAGTCGCAGTTGTTATGTGTATATTAATTTTTTAGTGGGGAGGCATGAAAATAGCTGATAACTTTCATCGATTAAGACATAAGATACAACACAATTTTATTTGTACTTCTTTAAAGAGAAACTATATTGCTCTTGAAAAATGTGCTTGGATGGCTGAGGTTCGCCTTTTGACTTACAGTCCCTAGTGAAAGACATGGTACTTGATAGACCATGTTGATGCTGGGGGAAACCCTGCAGTATATTAAGAAAATAATGTAGGCTTTAATGAGCTAATGTGCTCTCTGAACTAAAAAATTGAAAGAGCATTAAGAGACGGCAATCACGGACACTGAAAAGGCAGATGTTTGAGAAGATCAGAGTAATAAGCTTATCTCAACAATTATTCTCAAAATAATCAAAGTGGAGATAGTTCCTTGTTCTATAACGTGCTGACCCAGATCTTCAACTGCCATCAATTGTTTTAGCCTGGATAGTTTCAAGGAGCTGTCCTCTCAGCTTAGCTGAGATTTACAGCAGCTGGCTGGGCTCCAAGCACTTATTTGCATCCCATTTTATTATAGTGTATTTTTATTGGCAATGCAATCACAATAGCTGACTTTCATGTGTAGAAATCTTATGGTCCAGTAGCATAGAGGACAACTGAAAATGCCCCATGTGGGTCTAATCAAGCAGCAACTTGGAAATGCATAGCTGTAACTTCTGTGCTCTCTTAAGGCTGAAATTCCAGGAGTGAAAGAACTGAGGTGCTTCAGAATGGCAGACGCTCTGAGCAGCAACTTTGTGTCATAGACACGCTTGTCCTCTTCTGCCAGCCATCGGATGACCAAACTGAAGTAAAGTACTACACATCTATCTTACCCGGCTTAGAAAACAGCCTTTATAACTCCTGCGAGCTCCTTACACTCAAAATCCTTTTACAGCAGAAAGCCACCCACCTTACATATGAAGCCAATAATCCATTTTTAGTCGAATGAAAATCGTAACAGTTTAATTGAAGAACATTAGTAGCCCAGTTGCAATGATACTAGCGTGTAACTGATGCTTACAGATCAAAACATGTCGTTAAAACGGCACAAAGACAAACCTCCTGAAGTCTACACTTTTCTCTGGTGATGTGCTCAGCCTTTCATTAACCTTCTGGGCCCTAAGGTTAATTGTAGCTTCAGTCTGAAGACTTTGGGGTATGGCCCATCACCAATATCCTAAGCTATTTGCAGGTGGCAAGGTGGAGTAGATGTTAGTGGTTTTTCTTTTCCACCTAGGGTATACTAGTGGCCAGTTTTGTGTGCTTAGCAATACACTCTACAGCTTGCTTTCTGTTCACTGATCTGCAAGTCCATGTTATGCTGTACAAGGTATGTTTCACTCTTGCTTGGATATTTGTCCTTTTTTCTCTTTATTACCATGAGAAGTGGTTTTGCCCAGCTCCCATGGTGACCAGGAATGACTGGTTAGCTGCCTGTAGCCCAGGGCATCTGGTACTACTCTATGCTTGGGCTTTGAAGGCCTCTGATGCCATCTGACTCTGCTGCTTATCTCTGCTTCATTTCTTTCTAAGTCACAGTTATATCACTCCATATAGATTAACAACATTATTACTGCTTTTATCTACTAAACACATATCTCTGCGTAGTGCTGTTTAACACAGTTTACTTTCAAAGCTGAACAAAACATAAAACAATAGTTACCTGGTCATTAGATGATTTCCTTTTCTGCTGAACTAAAATAAATCTCCAGGGAGGCCAAATGAAATTCAGACAAACCTTTTTGGCAACTAAGCCCTGAACTATCAGCTTAAGGCAAAGTTTGTGGCCTGTTATGGGCACTGCCAACACCATCTTTATGGTGGTGCACAGTTACAAATATTTACCCTGCATAATGTGTAATCGACAGAGGGACCAATTTCATTCAGCAGCTATACACACATTGCTGAAAACTTTTCCTGAATATCTGTATAGTCTCATATGCTGTTATCAATGTTTGCTGCAAGTGTGAAGCCTTTTGCATTAACCTAATTCAACCCTGGAGCTATTTAGCTTAAAAGGTTTCAACACATACTTTTGCACTGAGGTTAAGGACATATTTCTGTGGACAGAGACCAGAGTCAGTGATTCAAACATCTTTGTTCTGATTATTTACTATGTTAAAAGGCCATTTCTTTGCTGAAAAGATTTTTAATCCATATGCCATGATTTGAGAATCACTGAAAATTCCCCTGCTTTTGGCATGGGACAGCTATCCTAATCTATCTGTAAAGCTTCCATTAAGTTCCTAAGGAAAGATTTTGTGCAGTTAGGCTAACTTCAACTTCACACCTTTGTGAATATGTAACTATGGTTGCATCCTTTGTAGCAGCTGACCCTGCTAACGTGAACATGTTCATATGGTTAAGATTAATGAGTCAATTATTTTTACACAAGCAATCTGTCACGTAGGCTGTTTTCCTTGACTTGATTATTTTAATTAAAAAAAAAGTGTTCAATTATCTTTTTTATTGATGTTCTCGTGTTAATCAGGAACAATTATTAGTGAGACTTTTGTGGATGGTTGCTTCCAAGTTCCTTAACTGAAAATACAATACTTAAAACAGAACAGAGTTTTGGAAAAGCTAATTATTTTTTTTTAATTGAAGGCTTCTTAGCCAATACAGGTTGTTTCTGTTGTGGAAAAGATGGATTGTCACTTAAACCATGGACATGTCCAAATCAATGCTAAATTAATTACTCTGTATTTACTCTGGAGCAAATATTAGCAGTTACACTTCACACTTACATCTCAACCATAAACTAGTTCTGTCAAGTTAAAATCTTGTTGACTCACTTAGGTGACAAATTCTGAACATACTAAGTACCCTTGGCTTCACTGAGTTACTGAGTATTACATGTATTTCCAGCTTTCAGAAAGAACTTGGGTCTTAAAAACTTGTCCAATTTGAAATTAAACTTTGAACTATAGCCCCTTGGCAATAGACTGCTAATTGTTTGAACTTACGTCATTCAATTCAGGGATGCTGGGATCCTATTTACGAATAGTTAATCAAGTTAATAGACTTATTTAATTGTTTTGTGTTTGACATAATTCAGTCACCAGGTGGCACTATTACATATAGCGTTTATCTGCAAAGTTAGCAGTTAAATTTTGTGAAAATATTTGTGAACTGTCTCATGCTCCTTTCTAAATTCTGAACAAATCACTAATAAGGCCTTCCTCGAATCTCTACTCTGTTGCCTTAATCTCTTTAAATTGGGATTCTGTTGGATGCTTCTTCTGCTTAAAGGTTGCAAAGATGAGAACAAAAACGTTGCCCGAACTAGCACAATAAAAAAATCTTCTGGTTTAGACAGTCTGTATTGCAGCTCCTTTGAAAACCACATTGACTGAGTAAAGTGAGGACATGCAGTTAAAATACCCTACAGTTGGCCATGGTTGTCTTTGTGACTATTCAGATACACCTGAGAACACTGTGGCTTTGTGTATGTGTTGTCAGACCTAACTTGGGATATGTTCCTAAGCTATATGTAACCCAGATCATGTGGAAATGAACAGTTTAACTGTGTGTTGCTTACTCCTCTTGTTGGAATTATAGTAATTTAATAATGTAATACTCTGTAGGTATTGCACGTCTTTCATCTTAAACTTGTAAGACCTCGTTACTCTAAATTTCATAGTAAGGAATCCAGACTGTACTTTTAACTACAATATTACCAATGCAATTAAAATTTTCTGTAGGGGGTAGTATGACTGTTATTAATGGAAACATTCCCTCCAGAAAACAAAAGGAGGTTTAAAGTGAGACAAGTATTCAGTGGTTTTGTAAAGGGCTCACACAGCAAAACTAGCAGTCATTTTTCTTTTGATTATATATTTCACCTTATGATTCATCTTTAATTACACTTACACAAATAGCTAGCAATTTACACAGCTTCTACCACCTTAAGTTAAGGTTAAGATGACAATCCCCACTCATATTTATGCTCTTGCTACATTAAGGAAAACACAGCTCTCAAAAAAAATGGTATATTAGCATAGAACGGTTTGGGTTGGAAGAGCCCCTAAAGATGACCTAGTTATGACCTACCTGCTGCTGGGCCACTAAACCAGGTTACTCAGACCCACTTCCAGCCTGACCTTCTAGGATGGGGCATCCATAACTTCTCTGGGCGACATGTTCTAGTGCCTCAACACCCTCACAGCGAAGAGTATCTTTGTAATATCTAATCTAGAGCTACTATTAGTTTGAAACTATTCCCCCTTGTCCTGTTACTACAGGCTCTTGTACATAGTCCCTGTCCCCCTTTTGTGTAGGCTTCCTTTAGGCACTGGAAGGCTGCAATTGATTAAGTCACTCTGACACCTTCTCTTTTCCAGGCTGAGCAATTCCAGGTCTGTCAGCTTTTCCTCATAAGAAAGGTGCTCCAGCCCCTTGATCAGCTTCTTGGCCTCCTCTGGACTCGCTCCAACAGTTCCATGTCCTTGCTGTGCTGGGACCCCAGAGCTGGATGCAGCACTGCAGGTGGGGTCTCACCNAGAGCTGGATGCAGCACTGCAGGTGGGGTCTCACCAGAGCAGAGCAGAGGGACAGAATCCCCTCCCTGGCCCTGCTGGCCGCGCTGCTTTGGATGCAGCCCAGGACACGTTTGGCTCTCTGGGCTGTGAGTGCCCATGGCTGGGTCATGTCCAGTCTCTCTCCCACCAGCACCCCCACGTCCTTCTCAGCAGGGCTGCTCTGATCTGTTCATCTCCAGCCTGTGTTGGTACTGGGGGTTGTCCTGGCCCCGGTTGACCTCATGAGACTCTCATGGATCCACTTCTCCAGTTTGTCCCTCTGAATGGCATCCCATCCTTCCACACAGCTTGGTGTCATCTGCAAATTCGCTGAGGGTGCAAATCTCTTCCTGAAGACTTTGGGGTATGGCCCATCACCAATATCCTAAGCTGTTTGCAGGCGGAAAGGCGGAGTAGATGTTAGTGGTTTTTCTTTTCCACCTGGGGTATACTAGTGATATACAATCTTTGTCTATGTCATTAATGACAGTATTAAATTATTCTGGTCCCCATATGGACAATAAGGACACCCCTTGTCCCTCTTGTCCATCAGGATTCTGAGCCATTGACCACTACCCTCTGGATGTGACCATCCAACCATTTTCTTATCCACTTAACAGTCCACCCATAAAATCCCAGTCTCTCCAGTTTAAGGGAAAAGGATGTTGTGGGGGACCATGTCAAAGGCTTTACAGANAAGGATGTTGTGGGGGACCATGTCAAAGGCTTTACAGAATTCCAGATAAATGACAACTGTAGCCCTTCCCTTGCCCACTGATGCAGTCACCCCCTCATAGAAGGGCACTGAATTGGTCAGGCAGGACCTGCCCTTGGTGGAGCTGTGCTGGCTGTCCTGAAGCACCTCCCTGTCCTACATATGCCTTAGCACAGCTTTTGGGATGGTTTGTTCCATGATCTTCCCAGGCACAGAGGTGAGTCTGCCGGGTCAGTAGATCCCAGGGTCCTCATTTCTATCCTTTTAAAAGATGAGTACAATGTTTCCCCTTTTTCAGTCACCTGGAACTTCACCTGACTGCCAAGACTTTTCAAATATCTTGGGGTGTGACTTGGCGATTACATCCGCCATTCCCTCAGGACTCCACGATACATTTTGTTGGGTCCCAAAGATTTATGTACTTTCAGGTTCCTGAGGTGGTCATGACCCTGATCATTACTTAGAGTGGGAGGGGCTTTGTTCCCCCAGTCCCCATCCTGCTGTCCATCTACTCGAGAGGTGTGGGAAGAGAGCTTGCCATTGAAGGCTGAGGCTAAAACGTTGTTGAGTACCTCAGCCTTCTCTTCATCCATTGTTACCAGATTTCCAGTTTGCCAGGATTTTTATTGAAGGGCTTCACCTTCTTTGGTCTTCAAAATTATGTTTTGCTTGATAGCATATCGATATCCAGGATACAGTTTCCTCCGTAAGAAAATTTGGAAAAACATTTGAGATGACATAGACTAACAGAATAACATGAACTCATGCACATTTGTTAATAGCTTTTTTTCTTAAATCACAGCTTTCCTTTCTTTCCACTTCCATCTTTCTAGTCCATGTTAATCAATTTAGCCTAATTCATTCTGTTCCCCTTCCCCTTTCCCTTTAGTTTTTGAAATCCTGTCACAAAGAATTGCATAGGAGAATAAAGAGAATCCATAAATATTTTTATTTTAATTACTATCTGCCTGGATCTGTGTAAATGAATTAAAAATCGTATCTCACCTTGTATATATCAAATGAGGTCAATTAAACAATAGCAATTTACTTTAATTCAGTTTTGTTACTTTGTTTATAATTAGTGTTACATTATTAGGAAGAACTAAATGGTATGTGCAACCTGGAAACTTACATAAGCAAACCAACAGTTTGCTTAAGTCCTTTTACTTGAGAATGGTTTAACTGGAACCAGATGATGCCAGTTTAAGCATAATATTTTGCATTTTCGCTTAAAAAAGGCCAAATCTAACAAGTGTTTAGTCATCACAGTCTTAAATTCTGTAATTCTGAGCGTAGCTTTCATAATCCAGGAAAAAAGATCTGATTGGAGGTGGGCTAAAGGCTTGCATCTGTACAAACCCATGTTGTTGTTGTTCTGATAAACCATTTTTGGTATTTTCATATTTTGTTGGAAGCTATATATTAGTAGAAAATATATAATCAGCACCAGTAGAATTCAGTTGCTGTCCTTTCATTCTTTGAGTTTTTTTCATCTTATGAACTTGTAGGCTCTCTCTGGCCCAATTTGCCATGGATAGACTGTTATACAGCAGTTCATCTGTATTGGATTTAGTTGTAAATGTGTTGAAGTTGTAAAAGTAACACTCATATAAATTATTCAAGCAGCCCCTTGATTCAACTTGAGTTTTGCTGGCGGTTGTTATATAGAGCTCAGTTGTCAAGGCAGGCACTTGAAGGCAGTCATTTACTAAGCAACAGGAATACCACAGAGGCTGAAAGAAGAGCTAACAAGGACAGACAGATATTTAGAGCACTGAATCTGTGTCTAGATGTCTTTTTGAATGTGTATATGCAGCAAATATCCCTGACTGCAGTCAAACATGCAGAGCTCTGATCCTCCAGCTCTTTCTCCTTCAGTAACAAGAGTCTAAAAGTCACAACAGAGAATCCAAACTAAAATATACTATGTCCTTCTGGGTAGCTTTTACTGCTATTGTCAAATTCCTAAAGATTAAAAACTAGAGAAGATAACTGTCTGTGTTCCTGAAGGAGGTAGATGCCCAGCTACAATTATGATGGTGGCAGTGGTTATTAGAAAGAAGGTTGACTATCAATATAGAAAACCTTTTCAAGTGAGTTACATCAGGAATTTGTTGTGGTTGCAGGCCTGTTCATTTCATCAACTATTTATCTGAAGAGCAGATGATGGGCTAGACAGTATTCATCTACAGTGAACAGTCATACTAAGCTGGGAGAAGTTTCAGGCACAGTGAAGTAAAGGTTCAGAATCCACCACAACACTCTGCAGTAGAGGAGTTTCAATAAAGGCAATTGAAAGCCCATAAATTGTCATGGTCAAATTATATTTCATGAGGAGTTATGAAGGCAATTAGTACAAAATTGCTGACTTATGAACTGTGGTGTACAACTTACTGTTTAAAATGACCCTGAGACCAGAAGAGTCAAATCTGACAAATTTGAGACTTGTTCTTAGGAAGGGATTCCTGGCAGGTCTGGGTACAATAGACGAGTACGTTTGACTTCTGTACTGGGCACTCTGGATGAAGCCATAATACAGACACAGTAAGACATATGCATAAATATGACGTAGTGGGAAAACGTTCAGTTTGGCATCTGAAGAGTGAGGTCACGCCCTGAAAATGTGTTAGAATTACTTAAAGATGGAGATTATATGGCTGGACAATATCCTGTGGTTTTTATACATATAAATGTAGCAACAACAATAGTCCTCCTCCTCCCCTTCTTTTTCCTCCTCCTCCCCCTCCTCCTCCTCCTCCTCCTAGAACAAAAAGAAGGAGTGATTGTCAGGTGTTGCAGTATTTAGAGCGGAGTTGAGATACGTGTTCATCCACGTATTCACTAAAATTATGGGGAAAGTGGATATATATGGAGAGAGAGAGGTAAAAATATTTGCTGATAGTATAACATTCAGATCGGTTAAATGCAAGCTGATTGCAGAAGTGCTGAAGGACATCACAATACTGAGCGACTTGATGATAAAGTGAAAGATAAATTCCATGAAAGTAATGCATCTGGGAAAAAACCTGCTACCTATATGTACACGGGGTGTATACATTCCCAGGGATGGACTCTAAATGAACTATTATTGTTCAGAAGGAAGATTCTGGAGGCATTGTGTCTATTTCTATGAAGACATCAGCCTAATACCCAGAGACAGTAAAGAAGGAAAATCAACTCTTAGGACTTACTATGAAAGAAATTAGAGCAAACCAGAAAACATTATTATGCCCCAAGTCCAAGATTTGCTTGTATCATTAATGCTAAGCACAGCTCTCATTATAGCATCTTGAAAAGGACACAGTAAAACTAGAAAGGGAGAAAGATGACAACTATGTTCCATTCATTTCCACATGAGGATAGATTAAACAGACCAGGCTTCCTTAGTCTGGGAGGAAAAATGACTGGAGGTACTAGATAAATCCAAGAGTGATGAGAAGGAAGTGAACAGGGACTGATTAGTCACACTTTCCTGCAATAGAATGAAGATGGAGAAAATGACATTATTTGGCAGGATATTTACAACAAGAGAAGATTTTTTCCCCCCACACAATACTAATGACACTATAGGATTTATTGTCAGGAGAGATGCATTCAGGAAGTAACTGAAAATATTTTAAAAATAAAAGTCCACCAAGCACTGCCACTTAAAGTATTGAAACTACTTAGTTTCTAGATGCTAAAATCTAAGAAACCATACTAGTAGAAGTGTTGTTTTTTCCCCATTATAATTTGCTTTAAACACCACCTCCAAACTGGCATCATTTAGAGAGACAATACTGTGCTGTATGGGCCTGTACATCACAAACCCCCCAGCTGAATAGTGGGCTTGGAGGGTCGTGGTTAATGGGCTGTGTCCTTCGTGTAGGTGGGAGCTGGGGTCCCACAGGCTTTGTCCTGAGAGCTGTTCTGCTTGACTCTCGGTGCTCCAGAGTAGGAGATGGAGGATACGTGCCTCAAGGTTGAAGATGACAATGAGGGGAACCAGTCAGTTCACTCAAGCGCTTGTCTACCATTCAAAAGTGGTTGGAGCAGAGGGACAAAGGGGCTGACAGGGATGCAATAAAATTCAACATGGGTATTGTCCAAGCTCTGTCCTAGGAATGCAGGGCCCTTCAAGGATGCAGGCTAGGATGGTGGGGCTGGGCAGAAGCACTGGTGAGATGGCACTAGGTCCTGGCAGGCAGCAAACTGAACCAGGGTTAGGAGACCTTCTGAAGTCTAAGACAGCCTGAATTATCCTAGGAACTTCTGGCCATATTCTGTGATTTGACCCTACATGGCTACTTTTATGTTCTCTTCTTTCAGTCTTCACACGTATACCTAACAGGGTATCCATTATTACACAGGTAATGACATTTGTGCAGAAACTTGTTTATGTGTAAGACATCCCTAGCTCTTCAATAGCCTAATCAGGAAGCCAAACAAATTCTGATTTTACGTCTGATTTTGTGTTTCTGTTACCCAGGTAACCAGACTCCACCTCTGTGCAGGAACTGGAAAGAAGAAAACTAGTGAAAGCTTTTTTTACAACTGAAGAAAATGGGAGTGGGGTTGTGTCTTAATGGACTACAGAAGGAAATGGAAATACGTCCAAACCACATCCGATCATGGGGCAGTAAAGTTAACCAACTTCGGAGGCTTCTTTATGGGCACTGTCTCAGGAGTGGGACTGTCCTGGGAGACCATTCCTCCTAGTAAGCACTGCAGCCAAAGCAACTGAGGCCAAATAATCTGCTGAAATTTCTGGATTATTCTGCTTGCAATGACTCATAGCTGTACACAGAAATAAATGGGCTTAAAAGCAGCTAGTGATAGAAGCTTCTCATCCTTTCCTTTTGAAGGCTTTGTGACTTTCGATTTCTTAGAGGAATTATTTGTAGAAGAGCAACATGTAAGAATGCTGTTACTGGCTTCTGAGGAACACTTTTTATTTATAAGTCCTTCCTTACTTATCAAGGATGCCGGGCACTGAGAGTGACATGATTCAGAGCTCCGTATCATTTATACTTCTGTATCATTTATACTTCTAGAATATTCTATGTCTCATTTGAAATTATTTTTAAGCTTGTATCAACCTTTCTTTTCCTATCTAAAATTAGTTGGCTGTGGGTTAGGCATCAGGATTGAAATCTGCTACAGAAAGGTGAGAAATGTCTAGGGTGCAGTGTCAATTCATACTAATTCATGTCTTTTTTTCTGACAGTCCCTTCTTGCTTCCAAAGCAGAATGAAAAAGAGAATTATGTTCCTGGGTTGCCATGAGTCCCAAAATGCAGAAATTTCATCTTACTTGACCAAGATTGTTTTGAATGTATAGATTTAAAAAACAACTCCTCACCGTAAACTCTCCCTTCATATTTTCATAATGGCTATAATTACAGACTAAAAATGTGCTGATTCTTTTCCCCAGTCTTATGATACATAATGGCTGAATTGTAAGACTTAATTGTAAGACAGAAACAGAAGAGTAAAAAGTATTTTAAATATTACTCCAGTCAGTATTAAGACTAAGAATTTAAACAGGTTCTTTCTATCATTCTTTATATTTAGTATCTGATAATTTACAAGTTTTTTTATGAAGCAGGAGTTACCTAACTGCAGAGATGCAAAAAAATTCTCTAAATTTGTTGCAATTTACTGTTCAAGTACGTGAATTTGTTTTTGTTGATATAAGGTATTAGAGACCATAAAAGTAATCTAAAACATACAAAGGGACTGCATTGCTGAAATTAGTCAAATGACATGGCTAATATTCATCGCAAAACACAGCATTCTCCAAAATATGTGCAGTATAGATTAAGAGAGGGCTGCTTAATTTTAAAGCTGGCTGTAGTCTGTTTGAATATGTGTTCCAGATTTGTGAACATTTGCTCATTTGTTATTAGACGAGTCTACAGTGGAGCCAGATGCTTAGCTATAGGGGACACTCTGAGCAGCATTTGCTGAGACACATTCACCTTCAGCAAGGGCCAAGAATTGTAAATAGCTGTCTTGGGTCAGGGACCAAGTTACTCTGAAAATCTAGTATGTCTAAAGAATTTGCCTTCCTCTTTTGATTTGTTCAGTAAATCCCTTTACAGGCTTTATATTATTTCAGAATCAATCTTGATACATACATAGAGCTCTCTATTTTTTCTCGGCTTCTCTGCTTAGAATATGGCTCCAGGTGCTTTAGATGTTCTTTGGGAATACAAGGGAGTAGTTAGCTTTTGTTTTTCTGTATCACACACACAAAAGAAAGATACTATGAGCATACTGGGTTGAGAGAAAGTTCTAGAGAACCCTTAGGCACCCAGATATGAGTGATGCTCTATGTCCACAGACTGAATGAGCAGAGCTGTGCCCAGGTTTTTCAAACACATGTTATTTAGAATATATATATATATATATATATATTTATAGAAAAAATCTGATTGAAGAAATGGCAATAGAGCTAATGTACTCTCAGCAACATTTTTAAAATGTCACCCCAGCTGTGAGAGCTGAGCATTTGAAAACCTGCCCCTCATAGTCAAGAATATGCAATCTCAATGTATCAATCTGTTTCCGCAGGAAGTATTTTCCTGAAAGCATTGATCTGATTGTATATCTGAATTAATGGCATGGATGCTGTGGCTACTTCTGCAAACCTCTCACTAAGGCTGTGACTGAAAGCAGTATTGTTCGGAGCCTAAATCCTGTAACACCCTGAAACTGACAGTGCCTGCAGAGGCACTGCTATCATGACATTCAGATGGAAATTCACTTGGAAAAAAGCAGACAAAGGCCTCTGCTAACTTACTTTTCATGTCAATGTTTGATTTATTTCTCAAACCCATGAATTTTGATTACATGTGGGTATTTAACCACTTTTGGCAGTGATATTTTCTCTAATTTCTTCACAGTTCCACACCCTGGCTTTTGTGCATTAACATATTGCTGCTGTTGCATGTGACTCTTATATTTATGTTTCTTCCTGGAAATCAGATGATCGTTGTGGTCTTTAATGCTGTAGTTGATCTTTGAGTTCCAGAGTTCAAATCAGTATTGCAATTTATATGGTCCATGAACTGCTAATCAGGAGTGATAAAGAGCAAGGAATCTTGGGATTTGTACCACAAGACTGTGGGAGAATGTTCATACTACATCAGAAACATCCTCTACTTTGATTAAAATAATGGTCAAAGTTCAGGAAATCATAACTTGGACCTATGGTTGCAGTGGCTAGTCATCTACATGTGAAGCTAACTTGTTTTTTAAAAACATTGTGCAAGTGTGCATGGATTGCTGAGAGACTGGCCTTTCCAACACTTGTTTCGCTCTCTGATGTTGACTTGAAATAAAACGGTCAGAGCAAAACAAGCTTTCAAAGGATGAAATCCCATAAGGGACAAGGTTTGGTTTTCTGTCCCGATAAGAGTTTCTCATGATTGACTTCCCATCCTTTAGGAGGAAGAGGTTTGCAGCAATTGCTACTCACTACAATAATAAAAACTATTCTTACCTAATTTCCTAAAGCTACTTTAAAGTCTTTTTCCAATTAGTCGGCAACTGTTATAGGGATTTTTAATCTAAATTAAAAAAAGTAATCAAGGCTGTATGACTCTACTCAGCCCTTAGGGAAGATTATCCATATTCAGCCTCTTCTAATGGCCTATTGCAACCCGATATGTTGGCAATCATCCTGCCTGTGTAGCAGTCCTAACAGAGGCTCAGGCCTTGAGCCCTCAAAAGACTTTCTTTTAAAATAAAGCAGCCTGGTTTTTGACATATTTATTTTTTCTTTTCTGTTTTTTGCTTACATCCTTGGAGTGATTTTTAGCCTGAGCCCTTAAAAGGACTTTTGCGTTAAATTAAAATGGCATGTTTTGTTGACGTGCTCCTTTTCTTTCCTTTTTCCCCCTTATGTTCTTACTTGGTGTGATTTTTACCTTGCTGTGATTGCTGCCAAAACCTGAGCTCAAAACTCGGTCAGGGGAAAGGGACGTATTCTGCAGCATTACAGGCGATAAATGCTCTGGTGCCACAAATATTCCCTACCTTTCTTCAATCCATCCTCTTAACATCGGTGTCCAATTTATAAATTGCATGACATCCAGGAACTGAGGATGGCTGGGAATAATCTCTGCTGTGTGCAAAGTGACAAATACATCTTGTATCCAGAGGAATGTCACTGATATAAAAACTAGAAATGTATGGAAAGAAAGGATCTTGCCATCCTGGATGTACTGTGGGTTCAAACCTTTAGATAGATCATTCCAATGGGAACTGTTAGCATGACTTTGGTAGATGAAGATTGCTCAGAATGATTTCAGCACTTTGTGTGAAGTCAGATTTTCTTGCCTCTTCATAGGAGTCTCAGACCTTTCTGAGAAGTAAATAAGGCTGAGGGAATTAAATTTTTTTATTTGTTCATCAATCCAAAGATGGAATTACAGCACAAGAAAGGGCTATGTCCTAGAACTGCTAGACAGTTTGGATTCTGAAGAGTAGGGAATAAAGCAAGCATATGTAGACAAGGTTTATTGATTAGGTTTTGGGATTTTTGTCTGCAGCTCACAGGCCAGATTTGCAAATATCGTAGGAATGTTGCAGACTAGCTTTAAGTAACATTAAGAAAAAGATATCCCTGCGTTCAGGAAATATATCTGTGTATCTGTATCTGTGTTTATATATATTTGCATCGTGAGGGAGGATCCACCCCTCTGTTGTGGTATTTCAGATTCTGGAGTTTGTGACAACTGTTTATGTTCAGCTGCTGACTCTGGTCATCACTGTGGTCATTTGGGGACAATAATTACATGCACATTCACTTACATACCTCCATCAGGGTTTCCTCAAGGTATTTCTTTCCCTCCTGCTTTTGTTTCATTGAAGCAATACTCACACTGACACCAGAATAACACTACCAGAATTCACCCTCTGTAATTTCTGGCACATCACTGGTCTTAGAGAAGACCCTGAAGAGTGATCAGGATCTGATTAATTCAAAGTGCTGTTTGTAGCTAAATTAAAGGAATTTATTTGTTCCTCATTCCCAGTCTGGTAGGCTCTCTCTCAGGTTGTCAACGTAGATGGTGTCTGCTCTGCTTTGGAGTGAGAATAAGTGCTACTGCATCATGGCTCAGAAAAGGAAGGGAAAAAAAGGGCTGTTTCAGTGAAAGTTAAAATGAAGTACACATATTTATGCACTTGTCTGTGGAGATAAGTGTTCGTGTACTGATGAAATTCTGATAATTTTCTCATCTGATTATTTTTCTGCACATTTCAGGAAATGGTTAGTTTGTCTAGCTAGTGCCCATTAAGTGAAGCATATAGGATAAGTAAGATTCCTCTTGATTAAACTCAGTATATATACCCAAGTCAACAATAATACAAGTCTTCTAAAAATATACATATTTCTCATATGTCATCATTGCTCAGGATGCCAGGAAAATGCAATTCATACGCAAGTGTAATAAAGTGGAAAAATCATCAGTGTTCTTGGTTTTCCTCACTTTCTAGAGATTCCAGCAATTTTTAAAAATATGCACTGTCTTTGCAATTTTGCTGCCAAGAAAGAAAAGCTAGTTCATTCTGTAATATAACCCTGTAATGTGGCTGCCTTATATTCAGCTTTTATATTATTCAGTACTGTTTGAAGTGTTTCCAAGGTGACATCTAGCACACCCTGGCTTAGTAAAGTATTTAATTAGCATAATGACTAGCTGGTAAGATGAGGGGGAAAAAATCCTCTCTGGGTCGAGTCGGGAGACAAACTTACCCTGAACTATATCTGAACTGTTTAAAACAAACTGGTCTTTTATTAGAGACACGGTTTTTTTCTCATAAGTACTTGACCTTTTTCTGTATCTTGATTTTTCCTCCTTCCCGAGATTCTAAGGGAAAAGAAATATTTGAAAATGTGTTTGTTAGGGAAACACCACTTCTTAAATTCTTTAATTTTTAAAATTTTTTAATTTAAATTTTTTTTCCCCCTCTAAATACATAGCAGTCTTGGGTTCAGTTGGGAAGACATTCTTTGTCTTTTGGTCATTTACAGATGCATCATAAAAAGTGGTATATAAGATTTTGTTTCCTTTGTAGATGATGACAAATATTGCCAGGGACTCAATAGGTGGCACTCTTACCTGCAAGCTGGACTCATGTAATGCTGTTATGCGTAGAGAGGTAGAAGAAAGCCAAAACAAAAAAGAGTTGATATTAAAAAGTGAATGGTGTAGAGCAGGGCTAATCTGATTAACTGCTGTTTTCTCTTAATTTGTAGCACTCACTTAGCTCTGCGGAAAGGCATTATTCGGTGACCACCTGGAGTGAGAAACCAGCAAAAAATTAATACATCTATGGGTAACAATACCAATAATACTCTTGTTTCTATTCAAAGACAATGATGAGAAAAACCACCTCTCATGGCCTGCAGCCTCCAAGATTAAGAACTGCCGGCCCACAGCACCTGGAGTGGAGCTGGTCATTCCAGGCACAAGAACACGAATGCTCTCAAGAACTCTGCTATTTTGTGCCAAACAGCACTTTAAAAAAGTAATTCCAAAATCCTTCAAAAACGTCAATTACTAGATTACTTCCTGCCACTGTGGCAGGAATTGCCAAAACCTATTCCATTTTTATAGCACTAGGGATGACTAGGCTCAGGAAAGTCTTCAGAGTTCAGTATGTTTATTCTAGTAGAAAAATTCCCATTCACATTAATGCATTTTGGACTGTACCTTTTCTGGTTGCTGTATGATACCTCAGGGATATTTTGTAATGTCCTGAGGTTAGCAAACTTTGGCTAGCCGTTGGCAATGGTCTTGGTTAATACTGAGAAGTAGGGGTTACGAGATCTGCATTGTCTTGACTATGTACCACAAGCTTGGGAGGTTGTTCAACTTTCCTATCTTGGTATCTCTATTAGGAAAATGAAGATAATAATCTCATTGCTATCTCCTATTCTTACTCACCTTTCTGTGAGAATTCATGTATTTTTTAAATGCTTAGAAACCCTCAGAGAATGCTGTGTGAGTACAAAGCCTTGTTTTATTTTATTATTCAGTGTACTCTCTCTGAGGCTCAGGAGATATTTGGTTTCCATTTTGAAACTTGCCATAGGAGGACTTACTAGTGAGAGTTTCAAAGAACTATTAAATCACAAAGAGATTTGAGGAAAAAAGAAAAAAGAAGGGAAAAAAATTTAAAAGTGACCCCCCCGCCAAACCTAATCCTTCTATTTAAACAGAGAAAACTTTTGCATTCTTTGCTTCTGCTGCAAAAAGCCCACAGACATCTTGACTGAAATTCAAACACAAAAAACCATCAGCGAATTCCCTACTTCATATGACAGGTCTCTGGGATTCAATAATTTTACTACATTTTGGGATTGCTTTTCTATAAGATAGCGGAAGGGTTAGTAGTCCTGTTAGGAGATATGAACCGAAGCTTTCATTTGTAACTTGCACATTTTGGATGAAATACATCATGATATGTTTAAATAAATGAACAGTTGAAGATCTGTCTGCTGATTTCATGGCATTTAACACAGTTCATGTTTGTCTTCAAGCATACCCTTTTTTTTCAAATATTTATTGAATTTCAACTGCAGCACAAACTGCACACACTCTTTTTTCAGCAATAAACACAGAAGCTTAGGAAGAGGGAACATCATGCAGTTCTCTGGAGGTTGTAGTGCACTACACACTTCCTTTGCCAATTTCTTACAGTGGATGTTTTTCTAAAACCTTTGAACTGCAACTTCATTCTAACAAGGGGGAAAATACCCTGTTTAATCAATAAGACATGGCAGGGCGTGAATAAGTGCACATTTATGATCAAAGCTGCTTGTCCTAAATGAACATACTCTAATACAATTCAAACAGTGAAATATCTGAATAAGAGAATGCAATTTTATAATAAAATATTACTTTTTGTCAAAGAATTTGCATAATCTTAATTAAATGAACATACTAATAAGCTCTGAGTGGTGAATTCTGCTGTTTTACACTCTAGTCAATTAGATAATTCAGTTTTTCAGGCATTCTTTATTGCGCACACTAAATGGTTGTATAATGTTTGGTTGATTTTTTTTTTCCCCATCTTAGCAGAAAACGGAACTAGCAGTAAACAGAAAATTATATAATTGACTAAAAATTAACAGAATAGTTTTCTGGCCAGCCCTAATATTTAAAACAACATAAAAATAAACCCCCCCTTGGATTGCATGACATAAGGAACACTGTCCAAATAAGAAATTTTACTGCTGATGGAAAGACCTGTTTATGCATCTCTGGAAAACCTTTACGTTCCAATAATATTTTGGGTGTCCTAACATGTGATATCAGCTACTAAATACTGAGGCAGAAGCATGCAGAAGTGATACCTTTCTTTTCTGCATTAGAGCTTTACTGTTCTTTGCTTCTCCAGTGCATGTGTTCCTGTCCTCTTCTTCTGTTGCTGTGCAGCAAAACCCTCCTGCTAAACCCAGAACAGGACTGAAAACTACTGCTGAGAGCAATCTCCAGCTCTTTGGAAAACTGTAGGAGCTGGAAAGGGGAATTAGATGGAAGCAAAGATAGAACTGGGATCCCATCAGTTCCTTTCTCTGATAAAGTAATTAAAATTGAAAGCTGAAAGTTCAATATGGGCTTCTCAAGGGATACTGAGAGTGTGCTGTGAAATTTTGCTGTTTAGAAATATTTTCTGATCAGAGATCAAAGTACTTCATCCATCTATGAAAAATTACAGGAAATGCAAGGTATTTCTGAATCCAACATAAAAAAGGAAGGGTTCACCATGAAATAAGTTTTATTAAGACCACTAACTAATCCACATCCATGAGACGAACACCTTTGTTCTACTGTAAGTGTTTAAAGGAGGCGTTCCTTGGTTTGCTTAAGATGCTTTTCTAGCCTTTTGAAGGGTACAACTCTCCTTAGGTAATGCAGAGTCTGGGCGTATGCTCTGAGGTTGCAGATCTGAGCCTTTTCATCATTCCTGAATGTCAGTATCAGAAATGACATGTCTGGGACAGGGCGGGTGAGTGAATCAGTGGGAGAGGAGTTTAGCAAAACTCTTGAGATCCTCTATATCTCTAAAGTAAAGTCCCTTCTTGACTCACCTTCGACAGGGTAAGTTTGATCTGGAAAACCACAAAGACTTTTTCTGGCAGCTTCTGCACTTCCTTAGAATTCAAGCATACTTGTACTTAGTGAAAAATCAGAGACTTGGCCAGCCAGAAGGAGGTTTCTCAAGCTCCTTGACTCCGAGTACAAAACAAGTAAAAAAGATGGAGAGCTTTCAAAGAAGACTTTCATGCTATTTATTAAGTATGCCCTTTTGTAGAAATATCCCTTTTTTTTTTTTTAAAGGACATTCTCATTTGGACCCCAAAGAAAGAAAATACAAATATAAAAGACAACCCTTGAGCTGTAGGAAGAGCTAATCCAGTCCTCAAAGGGAAATTTTTACTCTTGTTTCTTTGCTGAATTTGCTAGATAAAAGTATTTTTCAAATGAACAATATTATGAAGATTATCCTATGGATGTGCACAAGACCCTCTTTGCTGGAACAAAATAAATACACAGGATGATTCAAAGCCTAAGAAACTCTGTTCACCAAGCAGGAATTGTGGTCCCTGCTCACATTCTAGTCCTGTTATCATACATGCTTCTCAAAATACTCACTCTACTATTTTTGTGTTGGTTGCAAGCACATATACCTGGGGAAAAGATGCACCTTTGAGACCTACTGTAAATGCAGCTTCCAACACTTTTCACAGTTGCTTACCTCCCTCCACCGTTATACAGGAGATAAAAGTTACTGGTTTTACTGTCTCACCATGATAGTCTTTCAGCAAGAAGTCATCTTTGTTTTTTCAGAATTTAATTATATTCTTGCTCAAAAGACACAAAATCACTCTATCTTTCAGAATTATTTTTGCAGACATTCGTAAGCCTATTGTATTGTAGTCCCTACTTCTGTAGCACGAGGCTCTACTTTTTTATTGTTTGCCCAATGCACACCTGTTGAGCACTTCATTTCACAGCCCCTAAAAGAAAGGTATTTTTTAAAATGTCATTTAAAAATAACAGTATTTCTACGGGTTTTTTTTTCCTATCAGATGTGTTTTCTTTCAGTCTATACCTGTTACGCATACGTGGTACCACTTTTGGTCTGTGCACAAAGTTGTACTCATTCAGACTCTTTCGTGCCATTATAACTTGAGATCCATTGGTGCTTTTCTTTTCTAGATACATGCATCTTATGAAAATTTAAAAGAGCAGCAGAATATTTTTGTATTTATGACTATATTTTTGTCAACAATACAGAAATAAATTGTTTTAAGAGATCTGTGCCTTCAACCAGTGGTCTTCAATTGCACTCCAGGGTACTGTACTGTAATGTTACAGAAAGTACCTGGCACAGGTATTTGGAAAGCAGTGTTTAAATAACAAAGTATTTGATTCTATTTACCTTGCTTGACCTACTGCTTGTTTCGAAATGAGCTAATTGTATAGTTTACTGAAAGAAAAACATGCCAAGAAAACTGAAGAATAACAATTGCAGTTAAGTTTCTGCCATGTTTGGAAAGGGCTGCACTACTAAAGGGCTAGATCCCAGGATATGGTTAGGAATCATTAGTAGAATTAAACTAAAATCACTTGAACAATGATTTATTTTAAAGAATGTGCAGTTCTTGTGTAATGGTAATTGCTCACCAGATTAGAAAGTGAAGTCACTGTGATTACCACAAGGAGGAGATGTTACAAATGAGAGGCAAGGAACTTGCTTTTATTAGGTTCTTAACCTGATGAGTTCCCATTTCTCTGCATATTCCTTTGGGAAAGAAAGAGACTGAGAAGCTCCCTTTATAATATCCTGATGATATGAGATAGCAACCATCTTTTCAGCTATGTAATTATCTCATTCCTTACTGTTATCTATAATACTCACACCATCACTGGCATCCTGGATGGTTTCACTGCTCATTAATATGTACCTGTGTCTTTTCTGTTTCCATTTTATTGCACTTCCAGTTAAGATTTATTTTTCTGTTTGTTTACCAAATATTTTTGAAAGCATATACATTTAAATACATGCTATGGCTAGTATCCTAACTTTTGTCTGCAGTTAGCTTATTTCTCCCATTTAGGAGCATTCAGAAATAGAAAGAGCTGAAACCAAAATCCATTGATAACAACTGAAACCCAAATGTGCACAAGGGAAGCAAGCTGAACCCTTGAATGCTTTTATTTGTAGATGTCACTGATATTTTATTTGTGTGCTTAACGGGGGAAAAACTGAAATGTGCTTTAGCGTTTTGTAATAAAACAGCCTCTAAAATACATAGGTTCATCACTCTTTTGGGAACATGTTATTGCAATAAGCAAATTTTTTCCATCTTTCTGCAATGCATCCCAGAGGATTCAGAGAAGAAAAGCATGTATGAGAAATTTTAATTTCTGTGCCTGTTGCCAATAATCAAATGCTGGTAGTTGCTCTCTTGTTATTTGTTTCATGTTGTTTTATAGTCCAGCAAATTACTTACTGTATATGCCCAGGTATCTTTTACATAAGGTTGCAGAAGATTTCTTTGACATTACTGACCCCCTGCAGTGAAATCCTTTCATGTAGAGTTATCAGTTGTCTTGAAACTATTGCTTATGGAAAAGAACAAACTTAAAAGACATGACTCAAAGACAAGTTCCTCCAAACTTATTAGGCACAATACCTCAGCTTTCCGTCACGACTGAAATATTTAGTTGTTGTTTTCGATATTTCCATGTTTCAGAGCTGTTTTGGTCACTGTTATTTTGAACGTCTATCTTTTCTAAGCAGAGAGTTACTGGTTGTTGTGGATCCTTTCTTGCCAGTCTTTTCTGTCTAATTTTCTTTTCTGCGTCTCTTTTCTGCAGTTATTAGTTTATGGTTATGTCACTTTATGTATAACTTCCTCTTGGAAATTTTTAGATTTTGAAAAGCACTCCAAAGACGTTGGGTGTATAGTATGAGTTCAAAGTTATATTTACACCTATATCTGACTTTTAACTATGTGCTGTTAACCTTCATTAGCATTGCAAATATTACAAGGCTAAACCAAAGTGACTTCTAAATCCTGTGAGTTTTTTTCGCCATCGTCCAGACTGCCACATTAGGGTGGTGAGACTCTGGAACAGGCTGTTCATAGAAGTTGTGGAAGACCCATCCCTGGCACTTTCCACATGCAGGTCTGGTGGAAAGTTCCCTGCCCAGGGGGGTTAGAACTAGATGACCTTTAGTGTTCCTTCCAGCTCTTGTCATTCTGTGATTCTATGTAGTGACAGAAAAAGGTGTAATGGATATAAACTGAAAGAAGGCAGGTTTAGGTTAGATATTAGGAAGAAATTCTTTACTGTGAGGATGGTGAGATACTGGAACATGTTGCCAGAGAAGATGTGGGTGCCCCATCCTGGGAAGTCCTCAAGGGCAGAGAGCTGAAAAATCTTGTTTAGCGGAATGTTTTCCTGAGTTGGAACGAGATGATCTTGATGGTTCCTTCCAACCTAAACCATTCCATGGTTCTATGATATAAACCAAATGGCTAAACTTTTCCTTTCCAGGATAAATATTGACATTCTGTATACAGTCCCCAGAACCAAGGGATTCTCATTCACAGCTTACTGTTTGTTGGAGAGTTTTCTAATTGTGCAGCTCCTGGGAAGTGTAGGCTGGTGCTTTTTTGGCCTCCTCAGATGCAGACAGAAATGCAACATGGGTAGGGCACAGACAAAGTAGGTAAGAATGGACAGGATAGAAAATCCAGTTATGAGAATAAAGTCCTTGGAAGACAGAGGTTGGGAAAGAACATCCTGTTTTCAGGACTGTTCAAGTGGGCTACAACTAAGAGAGCTATTGCGGGAAAGAAAATTGTTACCTATTCTGGACTGTGAGTAAAATTTCCTTTTTCCTCAAACATGAGATTATCAGAACTTTATCTCTCTAGAAAAACAATTTAAACCTTTGAAGATCTTGCCCTGAAAAACACCTTTGAGTTTCACTGGCTATGCAGGAATTCTCACCCAGTGCAAGACACCTCAGAATATGCCCCAAACTAGCAGTCTTTACTGCATTTTTGGGTCATTGATCAAACACACTTTGTTTTGCTGCCACACTAATGTTTTCTAGCTTTTTTTGCACACTCAATTTTTTCTGAAAAGGAGGAGGAGTGGTTTGGAAAATTGTGCTCAAGATCCAGTTTTCTGTCAGTCCCAAGAAACATTCCTCAGCAAAGGAACAGTTTACAAACTGGTTCTTAAGAGCTCTAAGTGCTACTGGAAAAAGTCAAGTAACAAGTCTCACAGCTGCTGTACCACTGCTAATAATTGCTATATTTGCAATGGCCTGGAAACTGCCTGGGGCTTCTTGGTCCCAGTTTTCAAATTCCTTGCTTATCTTATAGGTAACATGGATACATCTTTGCTAAAAATACAGTTGAACATGCAAAAAAAATTTTCCAAGACCATTGGGACACTAGGATTGGACTCAGGGAAATAGCTGAAGAGAAGAAGGGCAGAGGAATCTGAGGTATGAGGAAAGAACTTAAAACTTCACAGCTTTCTAAAGTCCTCCTTCTCAGGAAATATTGACTGAAACCACATGGAAGGTTTCTGCTTAACCACATGTTTAAAAGCTTTCATAAATATCGCAATAAAGTTAAATTCATTGCTAGTTAAACCCTAACACTGGCATAAGCTTATTTCTTATTCAGATGACTTAGCTGCAGCAGAGAAGCAGCACTGGAAAAGCACAGGATTTATACTGCAAAATTTGAAATATCTTTCTTCATGGAATAATAAAGGACAGTCCCCATATTCTATTCTAATGGCCAATAAAGTATAAGACCAGCTAGAAAAATAAGGTTGGCAGAAACATGGAATAAATTAGGAAATTATATTTACACTACAGTCAATTACCACAGCAACGTTTTACTTTATAATACAAACTTTTCTTGTAAACTACAACAAGCCAAAAATATTCCAGTGAGGGAATAGGTTGTCAAATCTCATTCCAAACTACCAAAAATTATTTCCATTACCCTCTACCATTTTCCCATTTAATGAGTTATCTGCGAGAGTTTGGCTGGAAAGCACAATTGAATGCTGGGAAAAGGATCATAAAAGGCCCCTAAAGGCTTTTGTGTCCATAGCTTGTCTGCCAGCATAATTCAAGACAACCTTTAGGCCTTGAATTTGTGCTCCTTGGCAAAATACAGGTAAGTTTTGATGCTGAATTGGCATATCTGGTATCCTCACAAACACTTCTGGTGGTGGCCTACATGAGCCTGTAGCCATGGCTGGACATCAAAAAAGCTCCAGTAGCATGTTTGTTTTTTTGCCTTTCTTTCGTGCACAAGGGAGTGCCATTTATCACAGTGTCTGGCTGTCTACTGGTTGGCATGGGTACAACTCAGCTGCTTCCATGCTTTTTTGGCAGCAGCAACATCTGAGTCCCATAGTGAGAGGATTTTAATGCAAGGATAAACATATTTTGCAATGTATCGATTGTACGATCACTCTGTTGGTTTCCATCCAGTTGTTGAAATTAATTTCCAACAGATTTTTGGAAAACAATTAAGGTAGTTATTTTTACCATCGAAACTCTAAAGAAGTAGTTATGTTTTAATAGTAGCAGATTGGTCTGAGAGTTGTCATAAAAACTGAGGTTAATTGAGGTACTTGGGCTGTCATTCTTTATACGGAAACAGAAACTGAGGGTAGTCAGGGGCCCTTGATCTGGTATTTCAGTATTGCCCCAAATACTTGCTCTTGTGCTATGCCTTTGATTGGCTTGACTCACCCATGGAATACTTATTCTTTTGTTTTTTTCATGGCTCTGGAAGCAATTAAAGGCGGTATTTTTAAAAATAATGTAGGCTTTAATCCTAAATTTCCTAGTATTTTCAGTCTAACAGACACTGAAGATGTTATTCTCAGTGCTATAATAGTCTTTAAAAATACAGTTATGTAAATATACATTTCAAAATCACATGAGAGTGAGTACATGCTATGTCTATGGGATGCTGCCATTTTTGTCTTCTGTGGTAAAATATGAAGGGAAAGAGATCCCTGATCAGGAAGCAGTTAAAGTTTGTTGTACTTCAGATTTCAAAGTGCACACTGCATGGTTGCCTTGGCCATTTTTTGGTATTCTGGTATACCTAATATCTTCATAAGTATATTCAAATAAGAGCCATGTGTTGGATATTACAATTTAGCAGATATGTTATGAGCTCCCAAAAAATGCAGCTGTGCAAACTTTCAGTTGTGCAGGGCTTCATTCCTGCATGGACATCAGTGTTTGATAATTGCTCACCCCAGCTGGACCAGACATGTTCAATAAAATATCCTACAGTAGCTTTGCTGGATAGTATGATATCATATTTGTTTTAATCACTCTCAAATTATGAAGCAGTTTCCAAAGTCTTTGCCAAAACCTCCAAAAGTTAGACTGAAAACATTAGGACTTTTTCTTTCTCCTCAACAAAATATGAGGCTACTCAGATGAGGCATCATTTCTTAACTGGATCATTTTTCCTTCCACTCTTGAATCTAAACCATCTCTTTTTGGTGGAGTTTCTATTCAGACTCAGTACTGATCTGCGCTGAAGTATATGCTGTGTTTGCTGATGTTTACTGTTAAAGCAGTTGTTTAGCACAGTCCAAAGATACCTTATGTATGATAGACTGCAACTGCGCTTTATTTCCCTTTGTCCTCTGTCAGAGGTGGTACTTGTCATTCCACCTCATTCTGCATCATATTTTTTAGAGATTTTTGAGTGGACAGTTATGATGCCAGCTGTTGCTATCCTAAGAAGTCGCTTGAAACAAATGGACTGGTATCCTGATACCGTTTGTAGCATCATTCCTTCTTCAGCTGTTACATCTCCTACTGTCACTGACTTACCCAAGAAATAGAGGGGATGATAAGAGATAGGAAAGCAATGTCACTTTCCAAAATGAATCCCAAGAAAAGCAGGTCTTACTCTCAAGTCTTAAAAATTAATCTAAAAATAGGTACGTGAAAGGATATTTGTGCTGATTAAAAACAATGTTGAGTAGGTCTCACTCTGCAAAATGTCAGCAGTATAATTTGCAGTGGGACTACTTTTTCTACCTTCTCATCTTTCACTAGTCAAGGTTTTAATGTAGAGGGAGATTGGCTAAATGTCTCTTGTTGCATCCCCTAAGAGAGTTTGTTCAGGGTTAATTAAATAATCTAACAAAGCAATTAGTGGCTGGTTCAGCAGTGTGCTAAGCCAGTCCCCTGAGAGTGAAGGACTTTGAGTATCTTTTGAGGTTAGGCCTTTTGAACAAAAAACAAACTAACTTTTCTGTTCCCTTCTCCTCAGTTGCAAAGATAGGTATCTTCCTGTACTTGATCACATTGAACTAGTGTGAGTATACAGAGCATATACCCATCATCCAAACAAAATCTTCTGCAGGGCTGAGAAAGAAGGTGAACAGTCCAACTTCTAAAAATATTTTCCATTTTACCACTCTGCATAAAAATATTTGGACTCTCAGACTCCTGTGTTCGCCCTTTCACAAACCTTAACAAGGAGAGATTTAGTAACTTACCACAATATATTTTCTTTAAGTCTGAACTTTGCATTCACAGATTTAAATGGAGCTTAGAAATATCTAGGACTCCAAAAATCAGGGCTATACATTTTCCTTCACTCTATTTTATTCACAGGAAACTGTGCAATATCCCCTGAAGTAGGGATTGATAGATAGCTGAAAACACAGAGGTCATTTAAGCAGAGAACTGCCACTGACTTGTTTTTACTTCTTACTCCTTTCTTCCTGTTTTCACTGACTGTCTTCTATACCATTTCAAGAGAATAAAGTCCACAGTTTTATTTGTACAGTCCAGCCTACAAATATGAGTCCCTTAACATACAGTGTGTTCAGAATAAAACCATTAACTTCTGACAGACTACATTTTAAATCAGTTGGTTTTTTTAGGAATGATTTCTCAACATGCAGCATAAACATGATCGAATAACATACAACGGAGTATTAAGTTTATGGCCTTCCAAGTCTGGAAGAAGCTTAAAACACATTCTTATGGCAGCATAACTAAATGTCTTTGTGCTCTTCAGACACAGTTTTTATGGGGACCTTCCAGTGATGATGAGAACAGCTGTTTCCATTTAATACAAAACACACTGGCAGGCCTTTCCTTTAATGTAATGATTCCTGTGACTTAATTGAGATAGTTTCTTTCTGACTGCAACGGAACTCCAAAAGTAGCATGAGTGTGCTCAGTTATAAGTCTTCAGCGACAAACCAAACTAAGCACTTTTTTGATTCTTTTACCTGTGTATAAAATGATACAAATGAAGAATACCATAGGTTCAACTGGAAAAAATTGTTTTCAAATGACTGACTGTTTTCTGTCCTTTCAAGAGATTTTAATATTCTCAAGATCAAAAAAAAAGTTTATGATTTTTCCCTTGTCTTGTCCTTTTTTTTACAGAGCCATAGGTGAAAATATTTTTTAAACTCTTATTTGGCATTTATCTCTTTCAGCTCTGGGAGAATGATCACTGGGATACACCAGAGAGGTTTTGTTTCTTTCAGTGTTTTCTCTAGCTGAGAAAATATTTATCTTTCCATTGGGACAGAGACACTAAAAGGGACACTGAAAACAAAATCTGCCATGAACCTTCAGAAAGTTACTGCCTGAGGTTCCTTAAGCCATTTGAAAGCAGCAAGTAGATATATTCATAATATGGATACTAAATACGTAAAGGCATTGCCTTTTTGCCCATATAAATTACTCCACTTTTGGAATAGTTAAACTGATCCTAAAGTCACCACCTTTTCGGAAGAAAATACGAAACCAAACCACAACAAACCAAACAGATATGGAAAATTGCCATTTCCTGTCCTGGGAAAATAATTATGAGAAGGAATCTGCATTAACAAAAATAATTCAGGTTAGAGCATGTTGGAGATTCTTTGCCCTCAAAGAACATGACAAACATGATATTTCATAGTGGTCTTAGCAAAGCAGTAGGAATAGTGGAGAGATTTCCAAATCCTCTCCAAACTTCTGCTGAAGTAGGAACAATTTACTCAGAACTCTGCTTCTGTTGTATTTGTGATGGCCAAAAAATAAAATTTTGTTTCAAACTTTTTTTCAATAAAGAATATAGATCAGCAAGTAAGCTGCCTTGAAGCTGAGACAATTCTAAACTTTTTGGAGCCCATGAAACATGCAGCCATCAAAACAAAAGGCAATCATCTATCAAAT
>VXAZ01008467.1:0-25575 GCA_013399875.1 Gymnorhina tibicen | reverse complement strand
GACTGGTTTGGGGTTGAAGGGATCTTAAAGCCCATCTTTGGGGATCTNAAGGGAGAATCCTCCTGAACTCAGGCAGAGGGGACCTGCAGCCCACTGAGGCGGCTGCTCAGCACCTCCAGCACCAATCCTGTGCTGAGGAGCTGAGTCACGGAATCCCAGAATCCCCGACTGGTTTGGGGTTGAAGGGATCTTAAAGCCCATCTTTGGGGATCTTGCCACCCCCTGCCACGGGCAGGGACACCTTCCACTATCCCAGGTTGCTCCAAGCCCTGTCCAGCCTGGCCTTGAACACTTCCAGGGATCCAGGAGCACTCACAGCTTCTCTTGGCACCCTGTGCTGGGGCCTCCCCACCCTCAGGAATTTCTTCTGTATATCCCATCTAACCCTATTCTCTGTCAGTTTGAGGCATTCCCCCTTATCCTGTCTCTCCATCCCCTGTAAATTTTCTCTCTCCATCTTTCTTGTAGCTCCTTCAGGCGCTGGAACCTTTTCCCCAGAACCTTCTCCAGACTGAACAATTCCAACTCTTCCAGCCTGTCTCCATAGCAGAGGTGCTCCAGCCCTTGGAACATCCTCCTGGTCTCGTCTGAACTTGCTTCAGCAGCTCCATGTCTTTCCTGTGCTGATGACCCCAAACCTGGATGCAGCAATTGGGGTCTCACCTGAGCAGAGGAGAGGGAGAGAATTTCCCCCTTCCACCTGCTGCCCCCACTTCCATGTGTCCCTGCTGTGTGTGGTGAAGAGTCCTGATGGAATTAGATGGAATTAGATGCCCATCTGACCTTCTTTGCATCCGTTTCCCCCTGTGGAATTATTTTCATCCTACAGCAGTACAGGGATGTAACCTGCAGGCAATATCCGCGGGCTCCGTGTTGTTTTTATTGAGCCGTGCGTTGGGAAATCACCAGGAGCACTCCGGTGTTGTTCTGCCGGTTCACTTGGGTCAGACATTCCAGCAAACTGTTCATCCAGCGGAAAAATACGTTTTGGATCTGGCCACATGGAGTTGTGAAAGATAATACGGCACCTTGACAGGAGTGTTTTAGCCTGCTGTCCTTGCTAAATCCCCAGGGAGATAATTACACTCTCGTACTGCAGGAAGCTTTCCCACCCCTAAAATTTCTTTATTTCTTCTCATAAACTGTTGTGGGGAAGCGCAGTGGGATGGGAAGGATGGGAAAGAGCCTGGAAGATGTGGCACACGATGCAGGACGCATAAAATGCCGTCAGCCTCTGGTTTGAGGTGAATTATGCACTCCTAAATTTACAGCCTGTGTGCTGAAATATGGAGTGCGTGTGTAAAGGGTGGCTCAATCCAGACAAAAATACTGCATCATCAAGAAATTTCTCTAATAGAAAGTGAGAAAACTGCAGGAGAATCTCTCCCTGGGGAAAAAAATATTTAAAAAAAAAAAAAAAGATCTCTTGAGGATTACTTTACTAGAAACCCCCAGAAGAAATTAGGGAAATGTCAGGAAACCTTTGTTAAAAAAAAAAGACCCCCTCTCCTTGATAGGTAAATGAAAAACAAACAAAAATAATTAATTTTGAACAGGGAAAAATACTTCTTGCCGAGGCTGTATTAGTAAAGGCTTGGATATCTTCCAAGGTGAAGTTTTTATAGCTGTTAAAATTCATGGAGTGAACAGGCAAAGTGGGAGTTCCTACAGATTCATGCAGTTCTGTTCATTAGCATACAAACTACCCCCAGATTGTTGTTAATTGTCGGGCAAATTTATTCTTAAATGTTTCCAGGAAAAGAAGAAGAAAGATAAAAAAAAAAAGGAAAATACTTGACAAGAAGAAATGGTTTGCTACTGTAATTAAGAAATATTTTATTTTCCTTCCTACTATGTGAAAAATGTGAATTTTAGTCGGGAAGTGAAGAATTTCAAGGTCAGTTCCTACTGAGAGATGCTACAGCACAGTCTTGTGGGTAAAGCAAAAGAGGAACAAAGATGAATCATAAAGAAATGTTTATTAGGATAATAAATAAGCAATAAACACAGCAATAATAAATACATTTTCAAAAGAGCTCCAGGCTCCAGCATGGAAATATTGCTGCTGGTGGAGTATCTGAAGAGAAAAACTGTGGGGGAAAAAACAACTTTTATGTAATAGGAAGGAACTGCAGAGTAGCACCAGGTTTGGCTGCACGGTACAGGTGCTCTTAAGTTACTTTTAAGAGCTCAGACCCTTTTTATATCCCACTGTTAACAATTCTCTGGAGAAACACAGCTTTGTAGAACTCAGGGTAAAGTCTTACTAAGAAAATTTCCTCATTTTTATATTACCTGTTTGTTCTGGAGAAAGAACATTTTTAAAGGCAGCTGCAGCACTTGTTAAAAGGAAAATAAATTAAAAACCCAAAAGAAGGTCTGTAAAAAGTTCTGTGAAATCCTGTAGAAGGAAGTACTTTCGATGTGGAGGATGAAGAACGTGACACAAAATTGTAATGAGTTAATTTGTCATAATTGCATGTGAGACTTATCCTAGCCTGGTATATATAATACTGTATTTCAGTTATTGCATATTTACATCTATCTTATATATATATATAAAACAAAGTTTCAAAGTAGAAAGGTCAGTGAAAATACAAATAAAATTCCCAATTATATTTTCTAGACAGATGTCACGCTTTTTGGGCACCCATGATTCTATGATTCTTTGATGAGTACCAACTATTAGAAATAACAAATAGCATGAGAAATGGGGAGTTTTATAATCTATGAAACAAATTCAACCCCAGTAAGCAGCAGAATATGTTATTGTCTCCTAAAACTTAAAATATTTTTTAAATCTTTTGTAAATCTACAAACTTTTTCTGTTTTCAGCTAAATTAGAACCATAAGCCTGAATCCATGTCTGCAACCATGATGGGAGTGCCTTGAATGACCCCAAAATCTCTTCCCAGCACTCCCTAGTGTATAAAGGAAGAATTCATGCATAAGAGTTAAGGATATAATATTCTAATATATTAAATGTTAACTTTCACATCTATAGTACAATACAGAATAATTATACATATAATGTGTACTAATCCTGTTATAAAAAGCCATGAGAATGAGAAAATAAATATTCAACTTCTGTTTTGAGTAAAGAAAGAAACTGAGAAATGTCAAAACCCAGAACCCTTTTAATTTAACTCATTTTTCTCTGTTTGGTTTTCGCAAGTTTTATCATTTTTAAGGCAGGAATTGGATAGTTCAACAACTCCTGATCCCACTAAATCCTGGATATGATACTCCAGAGGCATACTTGGAAGAGTCTTGGTTAGTCAATAATGAACATAAAATTCCTCATGAAAATCCCGGGTGTTCATGCACTGACCTGTCAGGTGCCACTTTTCTTCTCAATGAAGCCCAGATTCAGTGGGTGTTGGAACAATTTGTACTTTCAGTATAATTTATGTCAGTGTTGGTGATCTTGGCTTTAACTGAAAATGTTTGAAATCACTTTGGGCTTCTTTGTCCGTAGCAGACTCGACTTTTACGGATTTTCAGCCCAGCCCAGAGGAGCTGTGGCTGCTCCTGGATCCCTGGAAGTGTCCAAGGCCGGGTTGGACAGGGCTTGGAGCACCCTGGGCTAGTGGAAGGTGTCCCTGCCCATGGCAGGGGTGGGACTGGATGGGTTTTAAGGTCCCTCCCAACCCAAACCATTCCATGATTCTGTGATCAAGGACATGGACATACAATTGCCCCCAGCTGTGGATAAACCAGGTAAAAATTAAGAGGCAGACGAGTTTGTTTTCTCATTTACCTCACTTTCCAGTGGTTTTGACCGTTTGCCACTTTCTTTTTCATGCAGAGCATATTGGCTGTGGAGATGAGAGCATTAACTCCTGAAATCATTATGGAAGTGGAGAAATTACGTAGCTGTATTTCCTAACAGAAAATTAATTGGTGGGGACTCTCCTGATCATGTTGGAAATGTAGTTTTATCGTGTACATGTGAGGGAGGGAGATAGGAAGTGGTGGAAAGGTTAATAGCAGGGAAAAAAATTTTAAAATTAAGTCAGTCATCTTCCAAACTCCCTTTTGAAAAGATGCTATTTTTATTTGCCTTAGGATATGTTTTTTTTTCCTAGAGCTTGCAGAGCTTTCATTTCTCAAAAGAAGAAAGACTGCCTGCAACAGCCTGGAAAAATTTTCTGACATGAAGGAGGTATGCAGAACTTCACATTTGTTTTGTAAAGTTTCTACAAATACCAAAATAACGAGGGGAAAAAAGTTTTAAAAGCTGTTGTTCAATAGCAGCAACCAGAGCAGAGCAATACAGGGTGTCTTAAATAATGCAAGGCATTCACTCAAATAAATCTGGATTGATCAACAGCAGTCAGGAAATATTCCTGGAGCAAAAAGGAGCGGCAAGATAAAAAGAAAAGGTGTCTGATTTAATACAGAAATCATGTTTAGAATTTACAGTGATTTTATAGACGTGTTTCAGGGATGATGTACACTCAGCTGATATTGAATATATGGAACATTAATGGAATACTGTTGTATATTGATAAGCTGTGAGACAGGTAGATGAAAAGTACGTTAAAAAAGTCATAAAAACTTCAAAGCTTAAACCCCAAATATCCAAATATTTCTCCATACACATCTTACTTAATCCTAATGTTTTTTTACCCTTTTGCATTCAGTTCAGTATCTCCTAGCTCTTCAGCATCCTCAGATGGTTATTTTCCACATAAATTGAATATTTTTTATTCACCTAAGCTCTGGTTCTTAATTATCTGATAACGAAGATCTTACCTGAGCCATCTATGACAATTATCTGTGTAGACACAGAGAATATTTTCACCATGACTGTGTTATTTAACTCCCAGTATGTGGAAGGTATAACCACACCCCTTGAAGTCATGAATGATGAAGTGGGGCTTATTCCATGAGGATGAAACATTGCATGATTCCATGATTAAGACTGGATTTATTGCTAATACAGCATCTAAATAATAGGGGGAGGTGGGGTTTATTTATTCAAAATCTGCAGTGCTTCATCCAAAACGAAATCAGGTCTGCCAGGCAAAGGTTTCTGTGGGATGAAGTCAGACTTGAATTTCACAGTTGGCCCTTCTCTATTTAACTGGCCAATCCAAAGCCTGAATCCTAATAAATGCTTTTGTTTCTTTAAAGGGAAGTAAGGAGTTGAAATCTAGAGCTGACTTTTATAGCTTAGACTTATCTGTAAATGAGACAGAGCTGTCTTTTTAATTAAGAGCTCACAAGCACAAGCATTCCCTGTAATCGAATCCATAAGGAGTGGAGTCCTATTCCATAGACAAGTGGAACAATAGCTGGACAAATCACACAGTAATTGGTGCAGGAAGAATAAAGGCCTGTCCCACACTACCAGAAGCACAGGCTTTAATCATTCCACTTGCAATAAAATTCCTCTAGGTGGAAACAGCACAGTTCCCTTTTTTCCTAAAGGCCGGAGAATATCACAGGTTCACTGATAAAAATCCTGCATGGAGAAAAGCCTGGCTCCAGCCTCAGGCACCAGGATTTCACAGGAGTTCAGCTCCACTGCTGGGGGAGGAATCTGTAACAAATTCCTGTGTGGTGGTGCAGATCCACCCCCATCCCGCACTGCATGTGCCTAAATAAACAGGGAATTGAAAATGATATCACTTCTATTCAGCTGTCCCTCATGTTTAACTGGAGCAGGGCAGATTTTCATCACTGGCTCAGCACAGCTGCAAGGGAATTAATAATAAAACCTTCCTGCCCAAGGAAGGTCTCCCTTTCTAGGTCAGCATTTCTGCTTCGGTTGCCAGCCAGAGCCAAGGCACTGTTCTTCTTTGGGTCTTTATAGGCACCTTCATTGTGTAGCCGTAGCTCAGAAAAAAAGGACATTTGGAGGAATTTTTTAAAAAGGGTGAATTTTTACTCCTACCCACTCATACCAGGCACCAGTCAGACTTTTGTCCCAGTCCGGTTTCTGGGGTCAGGCAGAAGTTGCATTCCAGGCAGCAGAATCAGCATCTTCAGCGGGCCAAGCAGGATGGAACCCACCCCAGGGAGAGTCCCCAGATCTATGAGGATTCCCACAATAAACATTTCCTCACTTTGTGCAGTTTCCAATGACATTAAGGAATATGTTACCTAAAGAAATGTAAATTATTTGCAGACAGCTGTAGAACTGCAGACAGTTCTGTTTGGGTTTAGGGAGGCAGCTATCACAAAGGACCCTTATTTTTGTGATGTGAGACTGTGCCATGGTCACATCCAGGTGTCTTACATCCCTAACAAGTTAAATGAGGTGAATGGTAATTTGGGGTGTCACGGGGAGAACGTGGGAAAACAGTAGGAATACAAAGCATATCTTTGTCTAAGTAATGCACAGGATTTTTAAAATCCTTAAATTACTGTGCATTTTTTACTTCATAGCTTGAGTTTCACCCAGCAAGGTGTGGTAACAGCTTCCACCTTGACAACAGAGGGGAAAACTGTCACATGCAGTTGATTTTTCAGGTCAGGAATATAGAGAGCAAGTCTTGATTTTGATCATATTTTTCTCTCCTGAAAGACAAGCTGATCAGGTCCAGAGCCTATTTTTCTATTTCTCATTCTTTTGAAAGATGTGATTTTGTTGCTTCACTCTTTTGTTTCCAAGGCAAAAAGATAAATAAATGACTTTTATGTGTATTAATTAGTAGAGCAAAGTGGAACTGTAATCAGATGGTGTTTCCAGTCAGTCTGTGGGATAACAATTTAGCATGTTTGGAACCCGATTTTGATCCTGGTTTGTGTCTCAAATGAAATTAGAAGTCTCTTTTCTCTTTGCAAGCAGTGCGTAGTGGATAAAAGGATAAAATAATCTCTTACGTGCTATTTCTCTCATACGTATGATGATGGATTGAAATGTGATCCTGTTTATCTGATTCCTGTGTCTTTCCCAGACTTTCTGACTCCAGTCCTGAATACCACACTAAAAGTTGAAGGAAGAAGACCCAGGAACAGAAGCACTGCAGCAGAAGGGCACAAATAACCCAATGCATGAGAAGTTCACATCCAGATTCTGGGACAGCCAAGCTGAAGGTTACCTGGTACCAGAGCAATGGATTTTTTTTTCCAGTTTCTGTATTCCAGGGTCGAAAGAAGAGTTGGAAACGCATGAAAATGTAGAAATTCTCTGGAAACAGACAGATGCATGGTGGACATGGGCGTGGTTTCCACATGAACACAGGGTTTCCACATGGGCATGGGGATCTGCTTGCACATGAAACCTCAATCTGAGCATGACTTACGGAGTTGCAAGTGAAGAAAGATGAGAAAATAATTTCAACTGACAAAAATTAAATGACAAAAATTTCAAAGAAGGCAATTTGCAAAGCTGGGTAAAACGATCTTGAAAATATATTTGTGGAATAGGTTTCTCTATGCCCATCCTGCAAAGAGATTATTATAACGTGGACATGCTATAGTGGGTGTGGTTGTGGTCATTCAAGGTTGGACTTGGGGATCTTGGAGGTCTTTTCCCACCTCAGTTTAGATTGGAAAATCCTAGGATTTTAGAGCTCTGCTGAAGAACTGATTCAGACTTCAGAACTGGACCCCTAGGCAGTAATAAGCCCTAAATAGTTTTATTTCTCAGGACAACAACCGGTGTAATATTTTCCTACAGACATTCATAAATATTCCTAAAGAATAAATCTGATTTCCATGCAGTAAGGAAGGAAAAGCTCTGTGGCAATAAATTTGCCCCCTCCCTGCTTTTGCCAAGGGTAATCCCTGCTCCAGAGCTCTGACTTGGCACTGGTTTGACCCTGGTGCACGCATGGCCTTGGGAAACCTTCAGCATTCACACCTGGGATTTGCCGAGTTATTGCAGGAAAAGGCACTGTTTGATCTCCTTCCCTGCCTCTGAAGGAATTACAGCGATTATATCCTGCCTGGTGGTCATGTTCCAGGGAAAAGCAGAGGCCTGAGAGGAGGCTTAACTTGCTACCACCTGGAAAGTTAAAAGTCTCCTGGGCTTACACATTTAATATTTCCAAAGGGTTAAAACCAAGCTGTGACAATTCAATCAAGATTAGGAAAGACTGTGAATGTACCATAGGAGCAAGATTCTCTTCTGTTTTAGGATAACTAAATATAAGAAGCCATAAATGAGTAACAAATCTATGATCTCTAAATTAATATAAGGGCAGCTGTTAGCCTTGAAAAAAAGAATAATTTACCTTTAATTACAAAATCAATTTACCCGAAATGATGCTCAAGAAAATACTGTTTGTAGTTTGTCCCCAGGGAAGTGGGCGCCTGGAAAATTACTATTTCTAATATTTAATAATATTCTAGGCATTCTTAACATAAAAATATTAAGGTATTTTCTATGTTGAGAATATTGTCTTGACCAGTTGTGTGCCTTTTTCAATCCTCTCATCTCCCATATCCTTTTGCCTGTCAGACATTACAGAATCCCATTCCTAAAAAAGAAATATTCCTAAACATTATCCTTCATTACCACAAGCACCAAATTGAAGAAAACCAGAGGAATATTGTTGGGTTATTCAAGGTTATTCAGGATTATTCAAGAGCCAGAGATTGCCCCACTTCAATTTTTAACTCTGTATTTTGTCCAGTAAAACTCTGGCAAACAGTTTCAGTGGAGATGAAGCATTTGCAGAAGATTTTCCAAAATTCCCCTAGGAACACTGCTATCCTCTGCACTGAATATTCCAGGTTACATTGAGGTACCTGCTGTTGGAAAGACCCCAGTAGGAGAATGGTGATGGAAAGGAAGTTTAATTCTCCTCGAAGTTTCACAGAGCCCAGGTAGTGAATGTACCTGACTCTCACAGCCAGAGCTTTTTGCACACTGATATTTTGGAGGACTTTTGGTTTTTCATACAGCTCAGAAGGATCTAAGTTAAGGGAGAAATCTAGATTTAAGGAAAAAATCCAGATACATTATTATACTGAAGCTGGGTTGAAAGAGACCATGGCTGCCTGAATGCTTTGTGACAGCCTTTTTGTACATTTTCACTTATGTGTCCAAGTATTTTAATGTATAGAGCAATGTGGGTAAAGACCAGTATTGTCGTCTTACCCACACAAAATTTAATTCCAGACATTTGGGTGGTGACATGTTGTTAATTAAATATTGATTTGTTGGAGGATGAACTGAGCCATCGGTATTTTCCCTCCTAATTAGAATAATGACTGCTCCACATGCCAACAGTTATGAATCTCCCTGAGATAACTGTGCAAGTGGAAATGTAGGAAAGCCTTAAATAATGCAGCATATTGCACCTCAATTATGATTAATAAATTAGCTGTAGTGTAGTAGCTGCACTATTGAAATAGACTGTCCACGTTTCCCTCACTGGGAGTAAAGATCCAGTGTTTGATAGTTTGCATTCATCCTGGAGCTCTTGTGTTCCAGTCTGTCGGGACTAAACAGGCTCAGCATTGTGAAAAAAGCCCAGTTGCACATTCCTCGGTGCCATCAATATTGTTCTTAGTGATTCCACAAGCAAAGCATGCCGTGAACTGATAAAGGAAGCCACTCGTTCGCTCCGAGCCAGGAGCTCATTTATGGAATATTAAATACGTCAGTAGCTGAACTTTTTTTAATAATTAATTTTTGTGGTGCTTATGCCCCATGGATGAAGAAGGGGCTTCTATTTCCATTGCAATCAGTTCCTCACTTTTTAATCAACATTAATTTAATGTTAGAATCTGATTTTCTGTATCATGCTAATTTCTCCTGGCTGGTCTCTGATTAGTGAGTTTAATGTGCAACTATTCTCCCTCATCTCCAAGTTCAATTTCTCCTCAGAAAATGTCTGCTTTCTTCAGCTTTCATCTTAACCAGCATGGGATCCTTTCCCCCAGCCAAAGCCGTGTCAGCACATCTTCCTTATCTCCCTCAAAATATTCCTCTTGGTCTTTTCCTAAGTTAATATTTCCTCACTGCTCCAAAATAGAATCCTAGAATCGTTCAAGTTGGAAAAGCCCTCTGAGATCATCCAGTCCAACCATCCCCCAGCACTGCCAAGGCCACCAGTGACCTGTGTCCCCACGTGCCACACTGACATGGCTTTAAATCCCTCCAACACCTTCCTGGGCAGCCTGTGCCAATGTCTGACCACTCTTCCAGTGAAGAAATTCTTCCCAATATCCAACCTGAGCCTCCCCTGGCACAGCCTGAGGCCGTTCCCTCTCCTCCTGTCCCTGTTCCCTGGGAGCAGATCCCAAATCCCTCCCCGGCTGCCCCCTCCTGTCAGGGAGTTGTGCAGAGCCACAAGGGCCCCCCTGAGCCTCCTTTTCTCCAGGCTGAGCCCCTTTCCCAGCTCCCTCAGCCTCTCCTGGGGCTCCAGACCCTTCCCCCGCTCCATTCCCTTCCCTGGACATGCTCCAGCCCCTCAAGGTCTGTCTCATCGTGAGGGCCTCAAAACTGACCCCAGGTTATCCTTTCATCTTTAGAAGCCTCACCATAATAAGTCAGTGCACCTTAAACGTGATTAAGACCATGAAATGAGCAATAACATTTTTTACTGTTTTATTCTTGAAAGAAGTAAACTAAAAAGGACCATAATATTTGAAGATGGGCTGAGAAACTTGGTGACAGGGGCCTATAAAATGACAAGGAACAACACAGTTTTTAGTCCACCAAAAGCTCGCCTACGGGGCGTCTCTGAGCCTTCCTTTATCCCTTCATTTTGTCTTTGAGAATGTTTCAGATTTCCATATAGGAATAGGCTCTTCAAGGAGCCTCTCCAAAGTTTTTATAGGGGAAACAATTTGATTCGGTATTTCAGTGTCACTGTTTAATCAGCTATTAATGGATGCAGAGGATATTTGATGTGCTTTTTCTTTGTAGATTGTGGATTTCTACTAAGTCAACTGAACTTCATCTTCAGAGAAATGGAATATTCTTTGCATATCATTTATTGCAAGGGATTATGTGACAGGGAGGTGGAAGTGCAATCGGAATTTTTGTGGTTTTGTATTAATAAAGGGATGTTAATTCCTCTGCTTTAAGCGGATTATCATCAGCCTTCCAAGAGCTGGGAACGTGTTGCTTTTAAGGACATAGATAATCTGGGCAGAGATTAAAGCACATTTGTTCACTATGAAATTCTCCTGAATTTTGGGAGGTCCCATTTGTTAAGAGGTTTTGTGTTGAGTTTCATGGAATCCCAGACTGGTTTGGGCTGGAAGGGACCTTAAAATCCCATCCAGTGCCACCCCCTGCCATGGGCAGGGACACCTTCCACCAGCCCAGGTTGCTCCAAGCCCCGTCCAACCTGGCCTTGGACACTGCCAGGGATGCAGGGGCAGCCACAGCTTCTCTTGGGGGTGGATTTGAGTGGGTTTGGTTTTTTTTACATCCCTTTACACTTTCACAGCTGAATTCCTCTCTAACTCCATGAGTTCATATGAAGAAGTTGGAATGAGCAGGAAGATAAATGTCACCAACCAACCCCTTGGGACAGACAAAGAAAATTTAAAACTAGGTTCATGCTGTTTACTTATATTGCTGCAGATTAAAGACTGATTGCCAGCTGTAGATTTTTAAATGCCCTCTTTTACATAGATCTGAAATACGGTGGTATCCGTTTTATTTTCATGTGTCTCAATCTCCTCTCTTGGAGTGGAATTTAATTCGGTTTTCCATCAAGTTTTCTTATCTTACCTAGGGTATGTTTTTTAAACAACATGATGGTTTTTTTGTTGTAAGTTACTATAGCAACTTGGAAAAATTAAACGTGAGAAATCTGTGGAGGCTTCGGGCTATCTGATTTTTATGTTCTGCTGATTTTTCCAGCAGAAAGAGAAGTTCTACTAGGTCTAAATATAGCTCAAAAAAAAGCCAAATGTACAGGATTCACTTATCATAGACCATGAATCCATGCAAATGAAGAAACAATTGCATATACTAAAAAGCAGAGTGTAGAGAAAGGCTGTAGGAGAAGGTGAATGAAGGAGTTAAAAGACAGCTCAAGGACACAAGTTCCTCGTCCTGTAGGGAATTCACTTCCATAACTTCAAGTAAAAACTGTTTAATATTTAAAGCCTTTTTTGTTTTGATGTGTTATTTTCCACTAAACAGCTTTCGGTTGTGTCTTACCTGAAATTTTCAGCAGAAAATGTCAAGGCCTGGTAAAATCAAGGAGCTAAAAATCTCCACAGATTCCTTGGACAACGCTCTCAGGGATGCACGGGCTGGGATTGTTGGGGTGTCTCTGCAGGGCCAGGGCTTGGACTTGATCCTTGTGGGTCCCTTTCAACTTAGGATATTCCATGATTCTGTGCTTTAAAGCTGCACAAATGTGATACATGATCAACAGGCCCTGTGAGTTTACTGCTCTTGGTAAAAGTCTGGGTTTAGAACAAACACAGAGGTTGCTCCTTTCAATATTTGCACTGGTGACACAAATTCAAAACAAACGTTTACCTGCAACTTGTTAATTTGATCATTTTGGAAATGGAAATAAGTAGCTATTTTATCAATTTCATTACAGATCAAAATCTTTATTCTTCAGAGCATCTCTGGGAAAGTTCCTTCAAACACAGAGGCACCAAATTCGTTACAGAAAGACTGAATTTCTCTGTATTCTTGCATTAAATATGCACATTATTATCTGAAGTTTATCTACAGAATATGAAAAAAGAGACTTTTTTCCTCCCTTTTCACCAGCACAGGGCTTGGTGTCACCTTGGTGATAGAATCTGAGCAGCTCAGTGCTGAACCAGGTTCAATCTCTAGTTTCTCTTGAAGTTGCTCACCCCTCCACTTCTCTTCTCCATGGGTTTCTCTAAATAAACTTCTCTCTCCTACTGTTCAACAACTTCTTTGTTCTTACTAAAAATTATTAATATTAATTTAGTCAACCCAGAATGAGCCAGCAGTGAGGGATGTGAGGGTTTCGTGCACTGATAGTGCCTGTGGAGGTCTAAATAATAGATGGGGCTGTCACTCTCCCAACAATAAACTCAGGAAACTCAGGAGTTTTATGGGAAAATTCACATTTAGTTACACACTGGATAATTCTGTAATTTCAGCCAGGCTCTTGAGGAACCACACAGATACTTCACTTCATCTGTTTATTGTCCAACAGCTTCTGGCTTGTTCCCAGTGATGAAGGAAGAAAAATCTCTGAGGGAGTAACAACACAGAAATCACAGATTCCGCCGAGTTGGGAGGGACCCACAAGGATCATTGAGTCCAAAATCTTAGCCCTGCACAGAACACCCCCAAGAGTCACAGGAAAACTCTTCTATTTTACAGTTTGGAATAAATTCGAATCCTTTCCGCTCACAGCCATTTGCATAAAGTCAGTTCACAGCAATCTTCCCAGTGTCATTCTGTATTCTGCTTTAGGTGTGTAGGGAACAGTCTCAAGTCTTCCATAAACCATAATAATGGTATTTACGGTTTCCCGCTGACTCCACAAGCGGTTCACATCTCCAGGAAAATTCAACCCTGAGACTCGGCAGTGGAAGTCCTCCTCACTTAATCTTTATGATCAGCATAAATTTTTGCTATTTGACATAAGAAGCGAGGCTTGTGATCAAAAAAGGAGGATTTTCCTCCGCTTCAGCCCGTATATTTACTAACTAACCCCAGCCAGGGGAGTATTTCCAGATGACCTCAGTGTTCCTGAGAATCCTCCGCCACACGATGTTAGGAAACACTCAATGCTAGGAAAACCAGGCAATCTATTTTGTTGTGAGACACGATGCATTAGGTAAATGTTAGACACTCAAAAGCAAACACATTCCCATACAAAAATAAAGAAAAAAAAAATAGATATACTCCGACTAGAAATCTCGTTACCTGCTGATTGGTGACCAGGGCAAAAGTTAACATTCCAGCCCGCTGCCCCGTGTCGCACTCAAGGAAAACTTGGCATTTGTCTTTCTTGGGATGGATTTTTCTGCAACCCCATGTTTCATGTACTTATAAAACAAGCCTGAAAATCAATAAGGAAACAGGGAAAGAACTTAACCCCGCTCATACCAAAGATGTTGTTTCTTCCCCTCCCCCCACTTTTTTTTGTTCATTTTGTTTTGCTTTTACTTTAAGACTGGTTATTTTTCCAAGATGTTATCACTTAGGATATATCTTGCCCAATTTTTGTTGGGCGTCTAAACCTGTCATATGAGGAATGAAGCCCTTTTCTGATGCCTTTAATTTTATTGTTTCATAAAAATTATCCTCCAGCAGTACCACAATCTTAGAACTCTGACTTATATTTGCACCGGATTGTTATTTGTCTTCTCACTGTTGTACCAACCTCACACTTATTAACTTTGCCAGTTTTCCTTTTCTACTGCCAAGAACCCATAAAAACCTGCATAATTGGCACTGGAATTCCGAGACATACCAAGCTCAGTGCAAAAAAGCAAAAAATAAAGCCACATTTTCAGGCTGTGCTGGATCCCATCAGAAAACTCCCAGCAAAAGGAGGAGAAAATGAGCTCTGTGTGGGAGATACAGAAAGATTTTCGGTCTTCTACAGAAAAAAAAGACTGTGTCGGCCCACAAAATTACATAATTAATATTAACACGGGACTGACCCACTAAGCACTGGTTATGAAGCCCCACTTTTTGTTATCAGGAGCATCAGGTTTACACTGGGGTGAGGAAAACCTTTAACTCAGTGCACTTCTAAAAAGAAATAAATTTGAACTTTATAATTTTCTTCCCAGAAATATCATTCATTTTATCGAATAATATTGTTACTGATTTTTTTTTTTTTTTTAGCCTAACATTCCTTAGACTGCGAATGTCAAGGCAATGCTTTATGGGGAGATGCCTTTCTGAACACTGAAAATAAGAGTCAGACTGAATTCTTTGAAAAATGGTGTTGCTGGGATATTTCCTTAAATTTGGCTGGAATTACATGCAAAAAACACTTCATAAGAAAAAAAAAGGCAACACCCATTGATTTTTATTGTTAAAAATTACAGCACTTGATGAACCTCACGAGGGCCACTTAGAGAGGCGAGTCAAGAAACTCAATCAGGAGAAATCAAATATTTTGTTGGGAAAAGAAAAGACTGTTGGTGTGTGAGGAAAATAAACCTTATTGATGTAAGAAAAAACCAGCCTTGCTCTTTGTTTTAAAGGACTTGTTTGTACACAAATTGCACAAACAGAAATTTGTTCATTTAAATGTTTCTCTTTTTCAGCCAGGCAGGTTTTAACAGAAATCTGTAACAAGAAATTGAAATAATTACTTTGCTCTTGTATTGCAGCCCCAATTGCAGGCATTTCTTATATTCCAGACATTTCCTTGGAAGTAGTACAGATCGCAATAAATAAATAAAATCTGCAGTCAGGGTACTGAGCTTGTACCATCCCAGGCCTGGAATTAACCCTGCTGGCATTGAGCTACCGAGGGAAAGGAGATCTGGGCTCTGTGTTTGGTTTCAATCCCAGAAAAAAATAGAGGTTTTGGGGGGAAATCTGGCCAGAAGTGTCCGTGTGCAGCACAGGGGAGCTTCAGCACATCCCCCAGCCCGAGGGGAGCTTCACAGAGGCTGGGGAGGCCGAAGGAAAAAACCCAAGGGGAAGACTTCCAAGGACACAGAAGGGCAATCTCTTCTCCTTTCTGCTTTGAAGAAGAGAAAATTCTCATAGAATGAAGCTACCAACCCTCCAGAAGGGTAAAACTTGTTCCTAGGTGCTTTTCATGGAATCACTATGTGGGTATTTAACACCGGGAGAGTAACTCCAGGTGCCTTTGTTCCTTATGGGGAAAAGGTGGGAGGGAATTCCCTTCCAGCTGGGGAATATCAGGCTGACCCCAACTAGATGCCAAGGGGAAATAACAGGGAACCAGGTTTTCTACCACCATAACCATCATGTTGAAAACCTTTGGCTCTGGAGAATCCCTGCATGGGGGAGGTGCCTACAGTTTGCACCATTTCCCCAGAGCCCACTGAGTCCCACCAGATTTACCTTTTTTTACGCTAGGCTGTGGACAGAAATAAAAACGTGCCTTACTTTTATCGCTTCTCTCTTTTTCCCCTCTTCTGGACAGCTCATGTTGTCCAAGGATCACTGGCAGTGCATTTCCCAAAGTGACATTCCTTCCCTATCCTTCCTGTCCTGCTGGGAAGCAGTCACTTTGGCTGCTGAGCTGCATAGGACACTGCCCCGATTGCTGCCCAAGTTGCCAGGAATTCTCTCTCTTTCAGAAATGGAACAGGCAAAATCCAGCCCCCCCGTGTGCCGTGGTGGCTGCTGAGGAGGTGGAAGCCTGTCCTGAGTTTCACAGGAATATTCTTCACTGGAACTTTAACCCTGTGTAATTGAGTTTCAGAGCAACCCCTCCGCTCCCTCTGAGGTTCAGCCAAGCCTCAAATGTTTTCACTTTGTCCTGCTGGAACACCTGAAGCCCATTAATCACCACTGTCTGATCAAGGTAATTATTAATGGATGTCTCAGGCAGCAGTGACCCACCTGAATTTTAGGGTCACACATTTTCTTCAAGATGTTGTTGCTGCTCTATTACAAAGGGTAGCTCATTTTGAATTAAAAATATACAGTGAGAAACCTCTTCCTCCTTATACAAGGGCCATATGGCAAGACATAATTATAATTTACTTTGCCTTTTTACCTTCTTTTTTGTAGTTAGTGCTCTGAAATCATCTATAAAACCATGCCCGGCTGAATTTGGCAAAGAGAGTGGTTTTCTGGAAATAATATTAAATATTGAGGCTGTATTATTAAGTGCCCATAAGTAGAACAGCGTTTCTCTGAAACTTTTCCCTGCTGCTTACAAAATGAAGATGATGTCCAAGACAAGCCAGCTTGGAAATAAAACTTGTGCTTTTCCTGGAGCAGCCGTGTGAAAGTCAGGTGTCTGCACAACAATAGGTCATGATTCAGTCTGCTGATAATACTGCTATTAATTTTCCTTCATTTCCTTTTTCTTATCAAGTATTAGCTTTTTAAATTATATTATTCTTGGAAGGTACCTCAGTTATTGCTGTTGCTGCTATTATGCATCATGTTTTCATCGGAATTGTGAGAAGAACATCTTTATTCCAGAGAAGGGATGCTACATGTGCAGTGTTCCTCAGTCCCTAAATCTTCCAGTAAAAGTCAGGAATTGTTGATATCACCACGGGCACGTAAACCTGTTTTTCCAAAGGATGTAGAAATTATGAAATCAGGATGCTTGCCTGGTACACATAGGACATCTGCATCTTGTCTATGCCATGAATGCATGTTTATTTTTATGTCCCAGAGAGGAAATTTGATATCCCAAGGAAAAAGAGTCAATAGGTGCAAAGCAGATTATACCTTCCACACATGGAATACAGACCCTGAACAGCTTGTAAGCCCATGTCTATCCTAAAACCCAACAAAACAAATATAGAAACTAACAAAAATCCCCTCTGGACATGGCTGCTGCTTCTGAAATGTGGTCAGATGAGTCACAGTGCTACAACATTCATATCAATTTGTTCTGAGAAGGCAGAGTAATGATTTTGCTAATTTACAGTTTAGCATCATTTCAGCTTTAGCTCTTCCTGAAGAATTCTTCACCTCGGACAAAATCCATCCTTCTTACATGGCAAACTGGGAGAAACTCCCTTTTAGCCCTCCTTGCTGTGGGTGTGTTAATGTGACATTTGCTGCTCCCCAGAAGGATGAAGTTATATACAACAAAGTTTTATGAAATCCAGTTAATGATGTTGTAGCTTATAGATAAATGTATACAGATATTTTAGTGATAGAGCTCTGTGGCTCTGTCATGGTTGTAACTAAAGAATGTCTCTTTACCCCCCCTCCTCGTGTGCTGAGAACTAAAATCATTCCTTTGGCAAAGGGCAGGGACAAAAATATCATTATGAGCTGCTGCTGCAATGGAATTAGGGGATCACAGAATGTCCTGAGCTGGAAGGGATCATGAAGTCCAACTCCTGCCCCTGCACAGACACCCCAAAGATGCCACCCCGTGCCTGGGAGTGGTCCCAAAACACCCCAGCGCTGCCATAACCAACTTCCAGCTTCAGGGAAGCTGAATCCCCACGCCCCTGTGCTCGGGCCAGCGTGGGAACGTGGGAACGTGGGAACAGGTCCCAGTTCAGCGGGAATGAGCTGCAGTTTATTTGTGGCAGCAAATCCCAGGCGTCTTGGGGTGACTTTATGATGTTGCATCCCATATGGCCTGCCCCACGCCCAGGCATGATTCTTGTGCCTTTCTGTGCCTTTAAAACTGGGTGCGAGAGAAAGGGACAAAAAGCCAGACGAACTTTTCAAAGCACTTCTGTGCTCCAAGGTCACCCTGCTCCTCTGCCTTCTGCTGCTGCGGGGAGAGGAGCGGGGGAAGCACCCTTCCTGCTTTTCAGCCAGCTCTCAACTCTGTTTTCTCCNGACTTTATGATGTTGCATCCCATATGGCCTGCCCCACGCCCAGGCATGATTCTTGTGCCTTTCTGTGCCTTTAAAACTGGGTGCGAGAGAAAGGAACAAAAAGCCAGACGAACTTTTCAAAGCACTTCTGTGCTCCAAGGTCACCCTGCTCCTCTGCCTTCTGCTGCTGCGGGGAGAGGAGCAGGAGAAGCACCCTTCCTGCTTTTCAGCCAGCTCTCAACTCTGTTTTCTCCAGACAGAGATGGAGAGTTGAATTGTCTTTTCCCTGGGACTTTGGTTCCTTCTTCTTTTCTGCTGGAGCTGTGCAACAATCCCAAAACATCATCTGGGGGGCCCGGAGGGGTCTACGCCGAAAACCCAGCTCCGAAGAGGAGGAGAGAGACCACACCCACAGAAAGACTTTAAAATCTTCCCAGGTTTCTCTCCACAGCGAGAGGTTTTATCATTTAGCGTTTATATTCTTCTCCTTCTGTGTGTTTGTTAAATAAATAGGTCTCTTCCTTTCCTCCGAAGGATATTTCTTTCTCGAACCTGGTGGGAGAGGGGTGGCTGTAACCTGCCTTCTGAGGGAGGACGTTCAAATTTGGGTGTTCCTCTGAATTTTGCCTCAGACAGGGCCACCAGCACACAGCAGAGGCAGCGCTCAGTACAGGGTTTAAATGGAGTGAGGAGAAGCTGGAGTGCTCGAATTAACTGGGATCCAGCTCTCTGTGGTGGGAGGAAAACCACGCTGCCGCACCTGATTGCAGGAAGGAAGGGGGAGCTGATTAGGTTTGTTAAGCACTGACTCATTCAGGTGATGAATACAATTAAATGGCATTATTATTCTGCAAGATTTTTGTCTGAGCTGCATCAAAGCCCAAAATAAACTCAGTGTCGCACTAAAGAATTGTTGCTGGCCCGAAGAATGAGTAAAATATTAGTGGTTAACAATTCATGAAAAAAATATCAGACAACAGGGATGAACTAATCTCACTAATGTTTTATTATTTTGCTTGATCTAAGGAGAGTTTGTAATGATGGGGCTTCTAGAGCTGGGCTGTGACATCATTAAGTGTTTCAAGTATGAAATCTCTGGCTTCAGCCTTGACACTGATATTTGAACATGCTGAATTCAGGACATGACTGGTGCAATGCTGATAGATCAATAGCTCCTGTCCAAAGGAAAACTAGGAAAACCTACAAAATCTCTAAATAAATATGTGTTTTGAGCAGCTAAAGTACATTCTATAGAAATGGTATTCTATTTTAATAAAATCTAAATATTTAATTCTTGGATTGATTTTACTTATTTAACAGGAACTGAATTATATACTAGCACAGCTGTGATTTTTAAATGAAAATTTAACAGATCATTATTTGACAAAAATAAAACTAGAATTCTTTGTATTTTTATCAAAATTGCTACCTGTGTTTGCAAAATGTGCTCTGTCAAAGCTGTCATATTTCCTCACGAGGCAGCTTGGAGAAAAGTGTCTCCCATCAAGAAAAAATGACTTGCTGTAATATTTTAATCTACAATTATATACAGCACATATTTAAAATTAATGTTTCCTTCTGTCTGGTTTTTGTGTTTAGTCTCACATCTCATTTTAAGGTGTAAATATTTTATAGGGTAAGTATTTTTAAGTGACAGTTGCAGTCATTATAAGAACTGCTGATTCTCTGGGGTTTCTTGTTGCCAGGGAATTTGTTGTTGAAAAAGTCACGGAATGGTTTGGGCTGGAAGGGACCTTAAAGCCCATCCTGTCCCACCCCCTGCCATGGGCAGGGACACCTTCCACTATCCCAGGTTGTTCCAAGCCCTGTCCAACCTGGCCTTGGACACTGCCAGGGATCCAGGGGCAGCCACAGCTTCTCTGGGCACCCTGTGCCAGGGCCTCCCCACCCTTACAGGGAACAATTCCTTCCCAACATCCTGTCTAAATCTCCCCTCCTTCAGCTTAAAGCCATTGTATTCTATTGACATGGGTGAAAACACTAAGAATATTTATTTTCAGCTTTTTCTCTTTTGTCTTGTTAATGCACTTAATTTCTAACCTGGAAAAATTCCAGCTCCAGTGGCAGTGGTTTAAACTTTGTTGTGCAATCCGTTTTGGATACTGGTTTAGACCAAAATATGAATAATTATATATTAATTTATATTATATCCAAGTAGGGTGGAATGCAGCATTCATCCCGGAGGAATGAGGCTGGCAGGGGCACAGCTTTCCATCTTTTCCAGACCAGCAACAGGGAAAACTGTTCTTGGAGACTCCTTTCCTAGTGGTTGAATGCCAGAAACAAGAGATTTTCCTTGGTTCTGATGCGGGAAAGATGCACAACAATGGTCTGACATTTAAAGACTTAATTTACTATTAGCAGCAGCATGAATGATTAAGACCTCTACAACAGGGACAACTTAAACTTTCAGCTTCCCCCCCCTTACGAAATTATCTTTGCTGTTCCTTTCCATGCGTGGCTGATCCTCATCTGTGTAACTCCAGCACCCAGAGCCGAAGCTCAGCGCGAGCAGATGGGTGGCATTTCCAGCGCCGCATAACCTGCACGAGTTCAACACCGTTTCCGAAATTGTTATGCTGCAAAACATGCCCATCAGCTCAGCTGACCTTTCAGTCTTACTTTGTGCTCATTTTCGGATTAATTATTCCGTTTCTTGCGTTCGTGAGCCGTGTTCTGCACCGAGGATGCGCAGGCATGGCCCCTGTTTTCCCCACCTGCCAAACCACCTCCCCCGCTCCGGCCAAAAAAAAAACCACAGCGCTGCTCGTGCTCGTTGCACTCGGGAAAGTAAAACTACAGGCTTTTATTAAATGTCACTGCTGAAACACAATTTACTTCATGGTTTTCATGGACAATTGTGAAATGAGCCCCTAAAAACATCTCTGCAGTAATATCTGCTTTCAAATGCAAAGCAAATTGCGAGCAAAGACGTGGTGGTGTCAATGATATCACAGGGTTTGACACTTCTTATAAAGCTTGAGAAAACTGGGATCTGTTAAAGGATGTTACTTAATCAAGGAGAGGTTTAAAACTTCAAATAATAATGGCAATCTGAGGTAGCAAAGAAAACAGTTATTGTAGCTGTTATGCCATCATTGTTATGAATAATTATGAAATTATTTGTGAAAAACATCCATACCTTGATTAACATCCTGAATATTAAAGAAGTAGTGTTTGTCTAAAATCAGAGAAAAGGAATAAAAAATTATATATTCCTTTAAGATTGATGATGTTGCAGTATCTGTTGCTCCTGAAATGCAGAGTTTAAACCTGCCTGCAGATTCTTCTTCAGGAAAAAAAAGCTTATTTTAAGTTTTGGTGCAGGGCAAAAGGTGGATCAGTGCCTGAGCCTGATGTTTCCCCGTGTGGATGTGCCAAACTGAGGCTTTGTCTGTTCAGCTGGAGAGGCTGAGCTTGGCAAGTGACACTTCTCCCTCACCCTCTTCCCCTCTACTTCAAACAGTGTAGCTCCTGCTCTGAATTTCCCAAATCTGAAGAGCCTCCCAGCCATATTTTAGTCTTTCCCGGCGAGCTGCCTGTGCTGAGGAGTCCAGCAGCGTGCCCCGAGCTGGCTGATGGGCAGCAATCAATACTGGAATGGCATCAGCAATCTCATTAGCGGGGGGGGGGCTTTCTCTCTCCTTTTTCAGGAGCAAAAGTAATAATCTAAACTTTTCTCCTGATTCTTCAAGTGCGTGGACAATGATCAAAGCAGTTGTGAGGGATGTAAGTGTTTGGCTCCCCTTTAAAAGATGGGGAGATGCTGTGGCGACCTCGCGGAACACCAGAAGCGGGAGCGGAACTACAGAAGTGCCACTGGATCACAGCAAAACCCTGCCTTCTCTTTCCTTCTGGAGGATAAAACTGAGCAAAGACTTTGGTTTGTTGCTTTTGCTCCATTGTTCTTCACTGGCAGCAGAGTATTTTGTTCCAGCAGTTGCCGGGTTTTGTTACTAGGAAAACAAGGCACGTGGCTGACGTGTTTCTGTATTGTTTCCCATTAACGCAGGGCTAAATCATTTAGCATGGCTGCAAACTTTGGGAAGGATGGAAGAAAAAGAACAACAATCTATTGATCACTGTAATCTCTTTCTCTCCATTTTTGTCTTCATTATTTTCCCCCAATTATCTATTCAGTCCTTCTGTTGCATTGCTATTTAGATAAATAAAATAGAACAATCCTATGCAAATGCTAGAATTTCTTAGAACTGTATAAATATAAACATATGTATTTTTATACCTATGTATTTTTCAAACTAGCAACATCTTTACTTGAACTTGATCGACTTGAGAAAACATAAATGTATTTCCTGCTGACCTCAAAGTTCTTTTAGAGTGAGAACAGAGAGCAAACTGCAAGTAAAACAGCTTTAAATGCATAAAGATTTTCATAAGAATCCCAGAATGGTTTGGGTTGGAAGGGACCGCAAAGCCCATCAAGTTCCACCTCCTGCCATGAGCAGGGACAACTTCCACCAGCCCAGGCTGCTCCAAGCCCCATCCAGCCTGGCCTTGGGCACTGCCAGGGATGTGGTTACACTCCCAGGGATGTGGTTACACTCCCAGGGATGGGGTTACACTCCCAGGGATTACATCCTATAGAATGCAAGTTGAGGAGGAACAAGGCAAATGTTTTGGCAGCACATCTGCCCCTCCTACAACTCCCCGAGCTCACGTTGAAAACTGAACATAACATTAAAATATTATTTAATGCTAGGCTCTGGGTTTTTTTTCAAAACTGTAAAAAAAAAAAGGATTTAACAGTGAGTTAAACAACTGTGTTTTCCTTGTTTGCAGTTTTGCAACCTGAAAGTGACTGGAGACATTGTAAATAGGACAAAAATAATCATGTTCTTGCTGGACCCTGAGGTGCATTTCTACAATTGGGTTAAAATTCAAGGAAACAAATGGTTGTGCTTGATACCAGGAGAGCTAAAAGAACTGGCACAGAAGAGCTGCTGAGTGCATTTTGGGGCTTTCTAACAGCATAAATCTTGTTATGCAGAATGGGACTGTTGGCAGAAAGCAGGAAGCACAGTGTCCATGAACACATGGATTTGGTGTTTTTCCTTCCAAATGTCTATGCGGAGGAGAAAGATGAGGCAAACAATCGGAAACTACTAAAAAATGGAAAAAAATATATTAAAACTTGAGCTCTCTTTCAGCCCCCCCAAAGGAGGTTTCACTGCAAGTATGGAGCACGGACTTAGCCCTGGGCTAAGTTGCTTTAATTCTTGCAGCAAAGTAAGTCCATCCATCAGCCCCTTCCCTCCCCCCACACTGCGATTTTATACCAAATTCCCTGAATTTCAGGGAGAAATAAACAGGAGAAAGAGAGATTGGGCTCAGGAAATCCACCAGAAAAGGATTCATCACTGCTGATTCCTACAGGCTGAGTGGAACAGGATTTTCCCAGGGTGTAGGAGACCTGTATTTTAAATCTTCCATCTGCCTAAAAGAGTTCAAATGGAGTTTTTCATCTTCTAATGGAATATTCTGTATTTTCTGGGTAGACTCCCCAATACTTCTGCCTTAAACTGTTCTATTTTAATTATATCCACGTACTTTAGATGTGCAGACTGCAATGAAATGCAAGGAGTTTCTGGAATTTCTGCTTGCTTGATGGATCTTTATGAATTTTATGAGAAATGCCTGCCTCAAACGGATGTGATTTGTACTCAGAGGGCTCCTAGCACAACAGCTCCCCAGTCCTGTGCTGAACAGATTGAAACCCAAGTGTTGTTCACAAAACTCAGTGGATGCACTGCAGACAAAAAACGACCAAGTGCCGAATTTGGGGATGTCTGCAAAGATTGCAGTAACACATCCAACCGGCTGGCGATACTGGGAAAGGTTTATTGTGTGCTTGGAAAGATTGATATCCCTCCTGGAGCGCCAGGGAAGTGCCATTCCCTGGATTGGCTGACACAGGTCAGTGGTGAGCTCCATGGTTTTCACTGCAGAGTGAGTTACAGAGGGGGTTTCACGCCCTTTCTTCTTGCTTTCAATGTCCTTGATAAACTGAGGGAGAAGAAGCCTGGCACAGGCTCATTAGGTTTATAATTACGGATATAGAAAAAAAAAATAATCTCTGTGCTTTGGAACAAAAGAGTCAGCGTAAGTAACTTCTGTAAAAAAACTGTTTCTAACAAAACCGTCATAAGCAGATTAATATTTTAATTTCAGGACATAACTGAAGAAAAATTTTAAATATTGCCTGTTCTCACCTAAACGGCAAAGATTTTAACCCAAACTTCCAAGTCTGTTGTTCACATCTATCAGTGAAGACGCAATAAAGAGAAATGTTTGAATTCAAGACTTCACAGAACTGTTTCTAGAATGCAATTAAAAATTATTTCAAAGGAAGGCTTAAGTATTTCAGTTTCAGAATTTAACTGAAAAAGAAAAGACTCTCAAATAATGCAATTAACTCTATCAAGAGAAGAGTAAAATATTTCTAGTTAGGGTACTGCAGTAGTGCAAGGGTTTGGTCTGGATCCCAGTAAGAACCATAGAATCCTGGAATGGTTTGGGGTAAGAGACTTTCTCCCCCTGAATCCTCTCTGTGCGCCAGAGGCTGGAATGGGTGAATCCCCCTCCTCTGACAGCCTGGGGAGTAAGGAATTTTCAGTGACTGGGTCACTAAGGTTCCTCCAGCCATCACTGGTCTCCTGTTTTAAAGAAGCCTTTGCTTTGAGCATGACCAGCCTTTAGTCAAGTGACAAAAATAACTGAAATACCTAAAATAAAAAATTAATCCTACTCTGCTGTGCATGAGAAAACAAGCAACTTATATCTGAGACATTCCTGTCACCTCCCTCTCCAGAGACTCACTGCCAAATTTTCAACTTTGGCGAGGATATGTGGTTTATCACAGTCACAAGAAGTCCCTCTCCTTTGAAGTAAACACGATCTTGGTTAACATCACAACAAATTAATCCAGCCGATAACTTCATCAGTTTCTACAGCAGACGGTAGACTTGAAAAGATGAAGATAAGACATAAAAACAACAACAGAACTAGCAAGGAGATGTCGTGGTTTGGCACTGGCCAAAAGCCAGGCACCCACGAGAGTCACTCACTCACCCTCCCCTGCCACAGCTGGGCAGAGGAGAGAAAAATTTAACAAAGGCTTCATGAGTTAAGGACCAGGAGAAAACACTCCAAGGGCAAAACAGGCTCAGCTAAGAGGTTCAGCAAAGTGAATTTATTACTGACAA
>VXAZ01008464.1:6013-25831 GCA_013399875.1 Gymnorhina tibicen | reverse complement strand
TCCCACTTTTATTTATAACAGCATCATCTGAGTCTGACAAATAATTCACTAAGCAGAAGCACAGCTTTCATGTTGTTTGGAAGAGTAGAGAGGTCTGCTTAAAGCATCAGACTGGGACCCTACACACTCAAAGCTGTGCGTGTGAGAGTTACCCTTTTAATATGCACTTCTTGAGTCTCCTTGACAAGCTAAGTATATTTTACAGCCCTATGATTTATCAAGTCATATCATCTAAACTATCATGTCTAGAATGATGCAGTCAAATGCCAGAGATAATTGAGGCAGAGAGGGACAATGTATTGTTTGGCTAAACTTTAAAAGCAGCTACTTGGGAAGCATTTTAAAAATAAAAATAGCCAAATTATTTCTTAACACTCAGCAGAAGTGGTGTCAGGAGCATTTCCACATAGAATTTCATCCTCAAAACTCTGAATCTGAAAAGAAAGGAGGAAGAATTCTTACTGATGGTAATGATTTTTAATGTTGGGGAAGTTAGGAGCAGAAGCAAAAAACAAACAAAAAAAAATTTCTGGATATCTCAAGGTGAAAACATAACATCTTTCAGATTGTTCCCTTTTGGTAGTCTTCTCTTTAAAATAGGCTCAGAAGAACCTTTCCAAGCCTTGGTCAAACTAATAATTCATAAAGGGTAAAATACACTAATAATCTTGTTTGAACAACCTCAGAGAAATGTCTCTAAGAAAAAAAAAACTACTTAGCAGAAGAAATCTGAGAAAATGTTCTTCCCTAAGAGTATATATAAGGTCAGAATTTTTTTTACTCTAGACCCATTTGACTTTTTCATAATATCAATGAGTACATCATGTCATGGTACTGCATAAATTCTTTCAGAAAACGAAAACTTCAGAGAGGAGGGGATCTATTAAGTAACATATTACCATTGATGTTGTGTGTGTTCTCCATGCAGTCTGTAGCTGAAGAGGGTCTCTAATTCTCATTTTCAAATGCTAGAATAAAAGAGAAGGATCATTCTATAAATGCCTGTTATTCTGCTCCCCACACATCCGCTAGTGGCCATTGCCAGACTAAAAATTTAGGTGGCCTCATGATTTCAAACAGTGATGGTTTTAATTTAACGATGTGGTAGAGAATACTCAGAAGTTAAACAATATATACCCCATCTAATTTGAGAGTACAGCATTTGCCAAATTGTCTTAGACATCAAACTGAGGAGTTTATGATTGCCTGTGTTTACTGCCCTGTCAGTGCCCTCACTTTTGTGCGAACTTCTAGTCACAGAGCTGCAAGTTCAGCATGCTAAGTGCTTTAGAAAGACATACAGGTTGCTCCAGGACTATAAATTTGCAGTGTTGCAGATCCGTAAAAGACGCTATTATTTCCCACCGAGGCTGATAATTAGGTCCATCCTCCAGCTCTTGAATCAGTTCTACTGAGAGAAAAGCTGCACCAACCCAATCACAGAAAAATACACCTTTGGAAGGACTTGAAAAGATAAATATTTTTTCCTCAAGAAGAATGCTACCACCTTACCCTAAACTTTCCCAGTGCTTTATTTGGGTTTTAGTATGCTCAGTTTACAGAGTGATAGATTATTTCAAACACTGCTATAAAGTAAGGCTAATTTTGCCATGCAACCTTCTGAAAAAGTACACTAGGAAATGAGCTTGGGGAAAAAAGAAAGATAGGAAGAAAGGATCAACCCCGGTTAATGACTGGATCTGTAAAAATATTCTTTACCAAATGTATCAGTGTTACTGCAACTTCCTTCTATAAAAAAACCCAACACCTAGCACTGCATAAAAACATTGGCATCTTACACTATCATACTAGTTGAATGAATTCTGTCTCAGTAACTTCAGTGGTAACTTCTTCGACAATATCCTAACACAAAGACAATTTAAAATAATCAAACCCCCAATGAGTAGTGTGAATTCTACTGGTTTTCTGCATAATGCTGCTGCATGGTGTCTGTTGAAAATATTTACTCAGGCTTCCATCCTGAAAAAGGGAATCCAAACATACTGTAAATAGAATGGAGATATAGTACAAAATCCACCTTACCTCTTAGATTTGAAATAAATCAGCAGCTTGCAGTTTAGGTCAGTCACTTTTTTGAGCATATGGGCCACCAGAAATGGAGGCTCCTTTCTCGGCCTATCTATGGCAGGCACCTTGCATGCAGGAGAAAGGTGGGGCTGTTCTGCAGCTACGTGCAATAAAACTCAGTCTTTGATGGCATCAGCCAGCACCGGGAGGTAAGATAGATGTGCTAAGGCACATTTGTTTTCAGGAACTTGTTGGTGGGTCAGACAGCCCAATTTAATACACGGAAAATGTGTGCCTGGACTGTCCTCATCCTCAACAACATCTGCACAAGAACAGGGTTCCTTTTTCCTGGGGTATATGAGCAAGTTGGCTTCCCCAGGTGCCAGTGAGCCCTGTTTCAGTAGCTGATCTGGGTTTGGTTTTTCCAGTGAATTTTCTCCCATTTGTTACCTGAAAAGAGGAACACTGAGACGAAGGGGTGGTTGACACCCAGGAGGGAATGAATGATGGGCAATTAGGATACAAAAGACGTGGCTGAGTGCCTTGGCATACCATTGGAATGATTCTGGGGGAGAGGGGAAGTGAGGTGGTTTTGGCAGTTTCTTAGCTGGGGGGTGGGCAGTTTTTACCCAGTTGGGAGCAGAGACGTTTGTGTGGTTTTTTCTTCGCTTTAGACCTTTCCTGTGCAGCAATTTTCAACACTGCCATGGAGCTCTGCCTGCTGCCAGCTTGTAAGAGAGAAAGAGAGTCCCAGCTGCTCCACTGACACGGACTTCGCCAGCTCCCAGCACTGAGAAAGACCCACCAGTCCATGTGGGTGTGTGCGGGAGTCATCCCTTTTCCCCTTCTGCCCTGGAACTGCCACATGGAGGGCTGCTTGGAGCCAGAGCAGCACCCCCACCAGACCTCTTCTCTATATGGTAGTGTGACATTGTGATAAAGCCCTGCCTCCCTTCCCAGCATGTACTGGCTGCAATTAGCAGTGTCAAAGACCAATCACCACTCGCACTGGTGCCTGAGGGAGTCAACCCTTCTTCCTTCTCCCTCATCTGAGCCACCATCACCACCAGGGAGGTCCCACTCTTGCATCAGAGCGCCCCCTGAAGCTGCAAGGGAGGTACTGCACATTCTCTGCCTCAACATGAGCCAACAGTGCTCCCTGTTGATTGTGGTCATAACTACACCAAAGGTGAAAGGCTGTTACTGGATTTCCTTTGTCTTGTTGTTGCTGTTGTTATTGTTGTTTGTTTTGTCTTGATATATATATAGTCTAGTAAAGAATTGTTATTCTTTTTCCCATATTTTTTGCCTGAAAGCCCCATAAATTCAAAATCATAATAATTTGGAGGGAACAGGTCATCTTTCCATTCCAGGAAGGTTCCCACCTTCCTTAGCAGACATCTGTCTTTTAAACCGGGACAGTAGCATTGGTTGCTGAGAAGTCCTTTACAGGAGCTGACTTATTCTTTTCCACTTCAATTGTGTGATCGCAGGTCTGAGTTTTGCAGCATCCAGCAGGCTAGTGTCACCCCTGCCAGTGTCCTGTGCTTTGGTCTGTTGGGTATTGACATGGGTCAGCAAAGGTGAGAGGCCACTGGCTACATAGTCAAGTACTTCATGAGTTTGGCAGAATGGGAGGCAACATGGTTATTAAACTCATAATTTTAAATAACCAGGTACAATAATTATTCAAACTTGTCATTGCCAAGACACATAATTACTGAATTCAAAAATGGCTACATTTTTCCATTTGCTTCCAAAGGATGGGTTCAGACTACATAGAGATGTCAGTGTGTAGTTCTTTATATTAGAAAAATCACAATGTTGAATTCATTGGGTCAAGTGCAGCTAATACTGCTCTGTGAAAAAAGGTTACAGAATCCAGCTTGAAATTCTCCAGTTGGTTTGGCCAGGCTTGGATGCCATATTTCCGGTCATATTAAAAATCATGTGAATAAAGTTATTTAAGTCTCACCTCAAAAGTTTACAGCTACCAGCTGTCTAAGATAGCTGTAAAATGCATATAGTCATTAACTGATAAAAATTGACAACGAAAACTATGTTCTCATTTTCATAGGAGTGCAAAGCAAAACACTTATCCCCCAGAAACTCATAGTTGATGTTGTATAGAAGTTCCCAAATTTTTTTCATTGTACTAACCTGCTGTAATTTCTGGGGCATTTTTTCCATGATACAATATATATATATAGAGATAAGCCAATAATGCTTTATCTAACGGATCTTGGAGATTTCCATCATTACAATACTATGAAGCTATTTATACAAAAGAAGACAACACATTTGCTTGTGTGTTGTGTCAGTACCTATCTCCTGAGGCAACAAATATGTCACCAGAGCTCCTCCTTCCTTGAGAGATTAATTGAGGACAGTAGATGGCAAAATGCTAACTTTCTTGGCTGTCGTTTCACTTAGAGAGCAGCCACATTTTCTCTATGCAGTTGGCATGCAGGCTGTTGATAAAGCTGCTTCACTGACAATTAGAGAATAAGAGGCTATTTAATATGGGTATGCGTTGGTCCTTAGCATCGAGGACATATATGGTGAAATGTAATTCCTGATAGTTACTGTATTTCAAGAATACTCCTTTTGGTCTTTTAACACTGGAGAAAAACTTGGCCACTTTTTAAAAAAGGGTTTTACTTGATACTGTTTAACAGAGTTGCACAGTGTTGTATACTTTCCATTTGTGTTAGGGTCTCAGAGTAAATAATTTTTTGTTTTGTACATCCATTGTACTACCACATGCTCTCCACATAAATCATATTTTATCCTCAGTATTTCATCTGGGTCCCACTATATCACACCATAAACATGCCAAGTATTAATCTCCTTTGACTGGCAGCAGCACAGCAGTCCAGTCATTCTTTGATTTGAACCAGAATAAAACTTGCTGCGATTTAAATTTTTTTTTACCCAGTGCTTAGATTTTGTAAATGTCTTAGTTTGAAAGACAGGTATCTGCTAAGGAAGGCAGGAGGCCCCCTTGGAATGGAAAATACAACCCCCTTCCCTCCAAATTATTATAAATTTGAAATTAAGGGGCTTTCAGGCAAAGATATGAGGAAATGGGAATAACAGTTTTTACTAATATACATAACAAAACAATAATACAGAGAAACTGGTTTAAAGCCTGATAGAGTCAGGGATACAACTTGGCACCCTGCTGGGCAGGGTGTTGGTAGCAGTCCAATGCTATGGNGTTCCAAACTCCAGATTTTATCCCGGTGGGAATGCTTGGCTCCTTCCCCCTGGGCGGAGCATCTCACAATGGGATGGTGAGTCATGGGGCAAGGCACTGATGGGCCTTAACAGGAGATAGTCCAGGTGCAGGTTATCTCTGAGTCATGCGGCAAGGCATTACTGGGCCCATTAACAGAAGCTAGTCCCGAGGGAGGAGGCAAGGAACATCGACACACCTGGTTTTCAACAGCTCATGGTAAGAGAATATATTGTAACCCAGGACAGTAAATTATTTCAAAAAGCTTGAGACACCTAAAGAGCAAACTGAACAAGATAAATTATAAATAAACAACATAAAAATAAACACCTCACTCATGTGCAATGTAATAAATATTCAGTTCATGAAGAAATTATGTAAGGATAGCCTTGTTTCATGGACTTTTCTCTCCAAGCAAGCAGTCCCTTCCATTTCTAGATATGTTCCCCTAGTATTGCATCTCAAATGAGCAAGAGGCTGAAAACGTCTCTTTAATCTCTGAAAAATAGCCTAAAATGGTAACACAGATAACATATTAAACAATATAAACATGGATTCATTTTTACTAGAAACTTTAGCCAAAACAGCAAATAGTCATGCTGGAAACAGGATCAATCAATCTTCAATAGCATCTGTACCTTTTATAGGATTTCTAATGACTTTATGATCAACCATTTCATAATTTAGGAGGGGAAAGTTACAGTTTTGTTCCTCCTTCCTTAGATCTGGTATTAAACAGGCCAATGTAGTTATCTATGTGAAAGATTTGGAAAGTCTTCAGTAGGCCCACAATGAGCTGAAGAAACACCGAACATTTCCAGAGCCAGCAAAAAATTTTCAATCAGCAAGCTTTTTTCACAGCAAATGGCAGAATTTGAAAAAAAAAAATCTAACTTTTCAGAAAATCAAGACATCTGAAATTGCTCAGTTGTTCTCAGGAGAAGTAAAAATGAAATTTCAGCATTCTCTACTTTGTCATATATTAAAATACATTTTCTAGATTGTTTCAACTCAAGTCTTGGCAATACTGCCTTTGCTTGAATCGAAGCTGTGCTTCAGAGACTGCATTTAGCAATTTACATTTCCTTCCTCTTTTAGGAGTGGATGACATGTATTTCCTCTGTTCTAACTGACCTGTGGTAGTCACAGGACAACAATGTATCATGGGGAATGATACCTGTCAGGGTTTGACACTGGCCAAACGCCGGGCACCCATGAAAAACCATTCACTCACTTTCCTCTGCTATAGCTGAGCAGAGGAGGGGGAAAAAACCAAAGAGCTCATGAGTTGAGATAAGGATTAGGAGAAAACACTCCAAGGGCAAAACAGTCTTAAAATTAAAGGTATAAAGTAAATTTGTTTTTAACAGAGTCAAAGGAGAATAATGAGGAATAAAATAAGTCTTTAAAACACTTTTTCCCCCTGCAGCCGCTCCCTCCTTCCACCAACCAGCGCAGGGAGACAGGGCGTGGGATTTTTGGTCAATTCTTCACTCGAAATCTTTCTTCAGTTCGCTTAGGGAGAGGAGTCTCTTCTGCTATGCCGTGGGGTCTTTCTTATGGGAGACAGTTCTCCATAAACTTCTCCAACATGGTTTTAATTTCATGAGTAGCAGTCCCGCCCGACCTGCTGTAACGTGAGTCTGTCCCACAGGCAAAACAGTCTTCCCAAAACTGCTGCATGGGTCATTAGTTCATGGGGTGTAGACTTTTAAGGATAAGCTGTTCTAGTTTGGAAGCAAGGGCCCTCTTTCTCTATCTGTGGAAGCAAGAGCCCTCTATCTCTGTTCAGGTCTCCCACTAGATTACAGCTTTTAGCTTTTTGGCATCCACCTGCTCCAGCGTGAGCACCTTTTCTCATGGGCTGTGAGTGGATCTCTGCATCCCCCCATGGACTTCATGGATTATAGGGAGACAGTTTTATTATAGTCCTCACCACGGTTTGCAGAGAGATCTCGACTCTGAGCTTGAAGCACCTCCTCCCCCTCTTCCTTCCCACTACCTTGGTGTCGCCATGTTGTCTTCTGTCAAATGTTGTCATTTTCTCTGACTAAGAGGAAAAAAACTGCTGCTCTTAAGTACTTTTGCCAACAAATTCCACCAATTCAAAGATTTTTGTAAGGTCCCGCAGTGCTGAGAGGTTGATCTCATCTAGGTTCTCTGTCAGGGAATTGCTCTCCGTGTTTTCGCCACTGGCTCATGGCCTCTGCCGCCACTGTGTGGGCAGTGCCGGCCGCTGCGGTGCCAGTGTCATTCAACACTTCTTTTTGTGCAAGGCACTGAAAAGGAGCAACTGCTGCCGCCACCCCTGCCTGTCTGCCTGCAGCATGGCTGGCTAGAAGCGGCCAGGCAGGCAAAGTTTGCTGCTGGCCATGCCAAGATCTCAGTGGCCACACAGCTGCAGTGGCTGCATGGCCGAAGCGCCTCACCACCCCAGGGAAAAAAGCTGCTTGTGCGCTGTTCCGATTTCCTTCTTAAATATGTCATCACTGAGGCGTTACCAGCCTTTCTAATTGGGCTAGCAGCATGTCCATCTTCAGAGCCGTCAGAGATTGGCTCTTCTCCTACTTTACAATGTAAGATGTAACCAAAAGCACGTATTCTATTATCATCTTCACAAGCTGTTAAAGCAGGTGGGGCTGTGATCGTTATCTCCTACCATGACTCATCCTTGATAACTCCCTCCAGGGGCTATCTCTGTTTAATGGGCCATCAAGGACCTACTGCATGACTCATAGAATTACATCAGCCCATTGTGAGATGCTCTGCCCAGGGGGGAGGAGCCAAGCATTTCCACCTGGATATAATCTGGGGTTTGGAACAGCACAAACAGCCCTTACCTACTGGATTCCCAGAGGACAAGAGCTACCATTGGACCTTCAGTGAAGACCAGACCATTTCTACAGGATCACCGCTTTGACAGGACCACTTCATATGGAGTGCTACTACCACCCTGACTAACAGGGTGTCAGGTTGTATCCTGACTCTGTCAGTGTTCTTGTACTATTGCATTTCTTTTTAATTTTCCTTTTAAATTATAATTCTGACCTGCAATCTCCCACTGGTTTGTTTTCAAACTAGTACAGCTCTGCCAGACATAGTGGAAGTTTCTAGCAGCTTCTCACAGAAGCCACCTCTGTGGCTTCCCCCTGCCCCCCCACCAAAAAAACCAACAGTATTAAACAATACCTAATATACTCATCTCACAGAGAGTAGTGAGACTTGAACTACAGTTCTAGTGAGGGGCTTGCAGCAGCCAAGACAAACAGAAATGAGTGTGAAAAATCCACAGAAACAAGACACCACACCCCGAGTAAATTTAGATAGGGCATTATAGAAAGGTGATACTGAAATATGGTGGGTTGGGTTTTTTTTATTATTAAGCATCAGATTGAAACATTTCAACATGTCTGAACTGAGACGTTCAGAAACTTGAAGTTTTCAAAGAATTTGGGGATCAACATATTTAGAAATATAATTACTTTTCACTTAAAATTTCTGACTGTTAAGTGACTATTTCTTCAGTTAGGAAGTCACTAGTATCACTTCTAATGAGGTCAGTAAAATTTTCACCAATGTCAAATGATGGGGATAAGCTTTTCTTTTGGATCTGGCTGAGAAATTAAAAGGGTGATTGATGTTTCTGAAAATATATCCTTTTTTTTTTTACTGAATCTCTTGAAAACTGACAAGGCTGAGGAAACAGCACTAAGTGAGGGCAAAATTAATTAATATCACTACAGCAATCCATGCTTCCTTCTTTAAAACATCTAATCAGCAGTGAAGGAGGCCTAGAAAACTATATTCCTGGAAGAGCCAGACAGAAACAGAAAAGGACTGCGATAGGAAACAAATTAAATATAAAAATGGAGAGGCATCACTTCACTATAGAAGTCCTTAGTGTCTCTCACCTCCCTCTCCCTTTTTCCTCCAGGTTTCTTGTCTTCCATCTTTTACTTATAACCTTTCTCTTTATCTCTTCCCTTTTCAGAATAACACATATCATAAAAAATCAACTAACTTTCTCTGCTGACTCAGAATATGAAAAAGTAAACTGACAATGAGAAAACCTCTCAAGCATTCACTAACTCAGATTAAGCAATTTCTTCCTTTTCTTCCTAGAGGCAAATGAGAGTGATTTAGAGTGCATTAGCGTTGAAATGGTTCAGTGATAGTAAACCAAACAGGATGACAATAACTGAATTCATCCAACACCACCATCTCTGGAATCAGTGTTTCAATACAGTCTTAAATCTCCAGAAATGGCACATGGTCTGCCTTATTCTGGTACTTTCTTTCCAATGCTCTGGTAAAGCATTTCTCCCACAGTAAGGAGTCTGGAATTCCCTAAATTGTTCATGGAGGGGTAAATGCTGTGGAACATCTCTAGACCTGAACCTTCTACTTAATTTACAGAGAACAGTATTTTTCTGGAGACCTTCAAAAGCACCTATTCTTTTCATTGACATTACAGGGACTGTAGAAGACTGTAGAGAAGATTTACAATTGTACAATTCTGTAAATTGAGGATGACTACAGGACAAGTAATTAAATGACACCTTGGTTACGGACTGTCTACCTACACTATGTAAACACCTTCCCTCGAAAGCTTTTTCTCTGCTCTCATTCCCTTCTAGTTCTCTACCTTCTAAGTCTCCATCCACCATAAGAGGATCATAGAATGCCTTGGGTTGGAAGGAACCTTAAAGACTGTCTAATTCTAACCCTCCTGCTGTGGGCAGGGACATCTTTCAGTGCAGCACAGTAGGTTTCTCAGAACACTTCCATGGATGGGGCATCCACAACTTCCCTAGGCAACCTGTTCCAGTGACTAACCAACACCACAGTATAGGGTTTCTTCCTAACATCTAATCTAAACCTTCTCTCTTTCAGTTTGAAGCCATTTTCCCTTATCCCGTCACTACATGCTCTTACAAAAAAGTCCCTCTCCATCTGTCTTGTCACTACCTTCAGGTACTGAAGGGAAGGCAGTAATTAGGTCATTCTGAAGCCTTTTCTTCTTCAGGCTTAACAATTCCAACTCTCTCAGGTTTTCCTCACAACATTTTCTCTTTTCTTCCTAAAAGCTCCATCCCTCTGATCATCTTGGTAGCCCTCCTCTGGACTCGCTCTAACAGGTCCTTTCTGGCTTGGGGACCCCAGAGCTGGATGCAGCACTCCAGATGGGATTTCACTAGAGCAAAGCAGACGGGCAGAATCACCTCCTTCACCCTGCTGGCCACACTTCATTTGATGCAGCCAAAGACACATCTGACTCTCTGGGCTGAATGCACACATTCCTGGATCCTGTCCAGCCTCTCATCCATCAACACCCCCTATTCTTTCTTGGCAGCGCTCCTCTTGATCTGTTCATCCCCCATCCTGACCCGGGGGCAGCACCTTGCACTTGGTTTTATTAAACTTAATGAGATTCCCATAGGACCACTTCTTGAGTTTGTCCGGGTCCCCCCTGGATGACATCCTGTTCTTTAGGTGTATCAACTGCACCGCCCAGCTTGGTGTCATCTGCAACTTTGCTGAAGGTGCACTGGATCCCAGAGTCCATCGGGACTCTGAGCCATTTGCTACTACCCTCTGGATGCATCCATCCAACCAATTTCTTATCCATTTAAGAGTTCTTTCATCAAATACATCTCCATCCACTCATACCTATTAGCTCTGATCCCACTCTTCCCTCTCTCTAAGGAGAGAAATAAAGCGAGAGCTAAGAAACCTGTTTGATGTATCATTTTGCTGAATATTGAAATGTGCGCGCGGAGCTTGCTATAAAAAGAGAGCGGCTGGGTGGGGGAGCAGCGGGGGAACACATTTTCCACAATGCTTTGACGTTTCCCTTTCAGTTCTCATTCCATCCTTACTTCTTGCTTGGTTCATTTCTAAACAATACATGGGCTATGTGAGAGATCCTGCTTCACTGAGCATCTTCAGTAAGCAGAAGATTTCAAGAGCCATCTGGCTATCCTGTGTTGCAACTTGTGGGAATATGATGTCAAAAAGGGACTTTTCAGATGGATGATATATCAGTGGATTAACAATGCTATTTTAATATAGAAATATCTTTAGGGTGAAGACTTTGTATTAATTTCTCAACAGCGAAATACACGAAACAAGAACTAAAAGCAGCTAAATGAATAAAAATCAAGACTGTGTGCTTTAAATGGTGCAATTTTTTGTACTTCAAATACGATCTTCATCTACCTTAGTGCATATTTGAACCCCAAAACTGTTAGGTTCTAGTTAGGGTCTAATGCACAAGCTCTGGCACCTCTAGTCATGGGAAGTTAATATTGTGTCATCTGCTCTGTACGTTGCCCTATGAGAGGGATCCACCAAGGGTAAAAAGGAATGTAGGCCCACGTCTGGCCTGGCTGAATTCCATATCTTCTCTATTGACTTACATCACCAGTGATGGTCGGTACATATTAATGTACTGACGATGAAGTGGCTGAGTCAATGGATGCGTTTAATTCTGCAGCCTCTGCAACATCAAGGACTATCTCTGGTTGTGGGGTAGGTCTTATAGAGGACATGAAGTTTTGTTTTAAAATGCCACAAGCCAGTAGCTTCAGCACGTAATTCAGAGTCCATAGCTGAGTAGAACTAAACAGTACTTCAGTCATATCAGGAAGTATCATTGCCACAAAGGGCTACATAAGGTTCCTCGATATCTCCTAAATACGTCTCTTTTTCATGAATTTTCTTTCATAAGCCCTTTCTTCTCTACCGTCTCAGTTCCCACACTATATATGGCTAAAACTTCCCCTTTTGCCAAAATGTTTCACCTTACCATATAGGTTTGGCCTCTCAGTGTCCATCTGCTTCTTCTGAGCTTCCAAAAAGGCTTGGACATCAAATCCTTTTGCTACAGAAACACCACTGAGGAACCGAGGAGGGATTTTTGTGCAAACATCAGGTTCTTCTGTACCAAACCCCAAATTAAGCAGAATCTCCACTGGATCCTTCTCCCAGAATACCAGGCATTCAGTGATGCTGTGGTGGAAACATCAAGATTATTTACATCACTGTCTTGTTACCACTTTTATCTTGTAGTAGCTATCATATGGTCTTGTTTTTAATAAGTAATTATCTTCCCTTCTTTTCCCCTCTTGTGGGGACTACTGCTGAAGTGGAAGTAGTCACGTTGCATTTTGGGTCACATTGCTAAAAAATTAATATATGTTCCTCTCCCCAGAATAACCTGGTGCCATTACATCTAGATAGCTTAACAAGTAGAACATTAATAAAAGGTGTAGGTTCACAGTTCTGCAGGTTCCCTTCACTCTAGACACAACACAGACAAGGCATGCTGCAGCTGCCATAAGGACTCACAGCCTTTTACCTTCCAGAGGATCCAAAGCCCACTGGAGCTTCAGGTAGGTTTTGATTTTTTACAAATTTGTTTGAGATCAGATAACTATTATTGAGAAGATTATTTTGATCTTGTTCAAATAAATCAGTACATAGCTTTTACAAATTAAGACCTTGACTGCTTATTTAAAATTGTATTCACATTTGTTGATCTCTTGACAGACTAATACCTTGTATCCCTCACTGGTAATACATGGATGTAACTAACCTTTGGGGTGGACCAGTGAGCGTGAGCATGTGGGAAAAGTTGAGATTCTTGCAGCTTGACATTACTGGACTCTCTGAAAACTCTAGCAGGGACCTGGTTGGTAAAAAAGCAACCATGAAATGTGTTTACTTATGTACTCCTCTGGGATGTCATTATTATTTTTTCCTAGAGTAAACATTTGCATTTTGTCTTGGTTCATAATGATACATAATAGCAATGTCTTAGAAGAGGAGTTGATATGAGTGTGGCAATACGCTTATTCTCAAGAACAGTATGTTACAGTACGTGTGAGAATGTAGGTGTAAGGTACCAGTTAATTATAAAGGTGGCAGAGTGGCTCACTTTTGACAGATGGTGAATCTTTGGGGGACCTTTAGGGAGTATGGTTTCTCTAGCCACCTACTTCAAAAGATATAATTGCTCATAACAAAGTTTTGGAGACACAAGGCACAATGAGTTGCAGCAGCAGGAGTGGTCTCTGAGAATGATTCCGTTCTTCATTTTACTGTGTCTGTATTTGCTAATCTGTAGAGAAATAACTGCTTTTCAGAGCCTTCACACTGTAAAAGGAATATTGCACACCATGGTAGTCTTTGTCAACAGGTTTTGTTATGCCCAAAATAAACTTTACCTTACACACACCTATCAAGATCAGTAGCAAATATTTATACAGAGTGGAAGCACTGCATTGATAATTTTTTTTATCATTGCAGGTTATCCATCATCTCACATATTAAACAGGCCTAGAGGGATATGCAGATTTTTGAACTAAACTGTTGATATCAGTTTGAGAGAAGGAAACTGCAAAGAAGAACTAAAAATAATTTATTTTTCTTACATTTTTCCCCCTCAAAACAAAAATCTGTCAAACTAGAGAAAAGATCAAAAGACTGATTTCATTAAATACAGAAAAACTTTAGCATGAGTGACAAAGTTGCCAAACAATATCACTGTGGGAAGCTCAAAGTGTAGTTTAGTCATAAAATAATGCAATACATGTCAATAAGAAACGGAAAGTAAGTGCCTTTACATTTCATAAATCAATAGCAGTATCCTCTAAGCCCCTGTATTTAAAAGTAGGCACTATGACTTGGGTTCCACCATCTGCTGCAGAACCACTGAAGATATACATAGAGCAAATTTGATTAAAATAAATTTTAATCCTTGTTTTTTTAAATAAAAAAGCCATAATTGTAATACATTACTTTATATTCTCATTCCAACATATACAGGTATGATTTTTGGTACATAATAGTTTTTCAAGTATATTCAAAATTTTGTGAATATTTGTGAATATTGATTTCTCTGGGCTTAGCATCATACACTAAATGTGTTTGAGAGTAGTGACAGATGCTGAATACTTGCAAGAGTTTCTGGAGGAGGAAATATATGTCCAAGAACTTATGACACTGTTTACTGGACTCCAAGTGTGCTATACCTGTGAGCTGTAAGGTATATATTTGATCATTTCATGAGGATGAGACAGGAATAAATCAGATGAAAATAGACAGCGCCTGTAGTTGTCACTTCCTCTTCTAACACTGAAATAACACACTTGCTGATCTTCTGAAAACTAGGGTAACATTTGTCTACGAGCAGCAGAAGATACCTGAATTCCGTAAGATAAATGCTAGGGGCTTTTTTATCTATAAAAATAAATAGAGAAGAAAAACTTTCAAAGTTTTCTCTTCTACTTAACAAAATTGTCTCAGTAAAGAATGAGAAAACATCCTTTCAGAGGATTATTCTTCTGCTCGTAAATTCTAACATAAGTTCCTTCTGGTTTATTCAGTAAAAGGATATCCATCCAAATTGAGAACATAAAGGTTACTGACATCCTGTAATTTGTGTAGTAACATAAAACAGACTTTCTAGCAGCAAACTGAGCAAATTTGAATTAGAATCAGCTACTAGTTGTATACTATTTCCTACTCATGTGTCAACAGAAGTTATAGATTCCCCATAAAATCCTTGAAAATGCAAAAAATAAGATTAGAAAGTGAGAGGTAATACATTTTCCCCCCTAGCAGCACATACGTACTCCTCTCTGTAATAGAACATTATACCACAAACTGGCTGCTGATGTGATTTCCTCAATATCTCACATTTCCAGGACTCAGTGAACACAAATGCTGCAAAACAAAAACCTAGCACTGTGAAACACTTGCCAGGGTGTTAAGTAAAGAACTTAATGATGAATTTAATGATGCTGTGTTTATAGGCAATATAGGCAGTAGCAGGTCACCAGAAAATCAAATGGGCAGAGGATGATAGGTTATCGCAAGTTGGGTAAGAGGCAGTAGCTGGTGTGGCTGTACTCTAAAACCAGGCAAACACAGGCTGTGACACCTTAACTGGCTTTTGTTGTAGGCTAAAGTAAGTGGAATTGTCCTGTATTTCTGTGGGGCAAGAGCATGCCAATGTACTGCTACCAAGACTAAGCCGTCCAACCTGTTGAGTGGTAATAAACTGCTCAAGACCCCATGTCCACCTCATGACTTGGACAAACTTTACACCTCTGGGTAGTGCAACACAGGTCATTTCACTCATGGTTAGAGTCTCCACCTTTTTTTCTAATGATAAGACCCTCATGACAAGTTTCTCATTAGAGAGGTTGACATTTATTAGAGTTTGTTTTCTCCATGTTCAAGATGTCACAGAAATAGTTATAGGGGGGAATGGTATTTATGTTTCCTGATCTGTGCAAGTATTTTGTTCCCAACATTAGAAACACTGAATCTCACTACCAAACTGGAATATGCTTTGGGGGAAATAATGCCCTTTAGAAATCTGTCAGAAAACCTAATGAACATAAACAAACAAATAAAAAGTGCTTTGTAAACCAACTGTGGTGCTAATTGGGACTCTGTTCACTAAACATCTAAGTATACCTTTGCTAAGCAAAAGGTGGCCTCATATACTTGAGGGAAGATAGGACATTTTAGCCTTAGTAATCTCTTACTAACAGGAGACAAGATTAAATCACAAATTGTTGAACTGCATCTTCTGCTTGTGAACCAAATAAACAAAGTGTAGATATGGAAACACTGATAAAGAATATTTTGGGCTTCCAAAATATTCTTCTGTGGACATGAAGAGCTATGAGGTGACTTGGGCTTCTGGTTCCTTTCCTATTAAAAAATTTTTTTTTCTCTGAATTCCCTGTGTTCAACAGATCAGGAAAGTAGGTGAGAACAAGGGAAAAGTTTTGCATTTAGGTCAAGCAGAATTACAGTCACCTAATAATCTTATACCATAACTTCCAGAGTACATTGCAAACCCATCCTAGAAACCTCTACTCCTTCAGCAGAAGAAAATGAAATCATGCCAGTGAAGAAGGTGAGCCCAGGACTTTTCAGATGAAGGCCTCATGAGAGAAAAACCGATAGCTCCCCCTGACCCAGACTGAGATCTGTGGTCCTTGATACTTTATAGTTAAGCAGTCCTTATTAAAAATGATGAATGATGTTATGATGTTCTGTCTTACCTGCCTGGTCTTGGCCTCACAGCTTATCCCCCCTTGTTGGTAGACTGTAAGATAAAAACCACTGAAGAAAGACAAAAAAAAATTAATTAAATCCCCCAAAAGAACATCTGCTCTGTCCTAAGAAGGGACAAGGTCAGGGAGGCAGTCCAATGGGCAGGCACAACACAGGTCATTCAGGACATGCATGGGGATGGCTTGTAGAAAAACAGAGCCATAGGCTCATCTTTTCTGTATGTATCACCTACTTTCCCCTCAATATGTATCAACCTCCGTTAAGTGTTGAGATTCAAATCTTGAGTTTATGCTTAAGGCAAAACTCATGAAATTTTATCATTCTGCATGAGTAAAGTCTGTCATTTCTGAGCTTAAACGTTACTAAGAATCTAATTAAATCAGCTTATCTGGGCCAGGAGTGAATAGAACGGAAGCAAAAGCCTTTTCAATGTATCATGTAAGAGGAAGCTGTATGACAGCTCTCAACTGTTCCATGTCTGCATAGTGACATGGTAATTAGTAATGATACCTGCAATAACAGCTAGCTCTCCTCTCTAGAATGTGGCTGACTTGGCCTTACTCTAATATTGAAAAATGTTGCTATGACTGTAACATACGGCTATTGCTATTTTTTTGCTCCTCATCTCACTTCCAAATATCATTCCTAAGTCTGCATATATTCTTCTTTTTTTGCACTTTAAAAACAGTGAATGCATGAAGTTATAATGAAGAATTCATGGGAAATACCAGTCTTTCAGGCTTTGTTTTTATCCCAAAGTTGGACAATAGTTTAAAAAAATCTCAATTTTGGTGTTCAAAATACAATTAATTTTAAGTAAGTTTAAGGTTAAGCTATATTTCTTTATAGTGGTACTTTGCCTATGGGGTTGTAGGTACAGTATGTGTAACCACAGTTTGTGCTATAAATCATTCTTGTACAGCATGCTGCAGGTACCCTGGGGCACACAGCCTTGTGAAATTCCCAAGACAAAGCAGATTATTTGATCAGAAAGAGATAGAGACACATGATGGGAAAGTCTATCCTTCAAAGAATAGCCTGGAAATCAATAGAGCATTGAGATACATTTCTCATGAGGCACTGTGTCATAAGCAAGACAGGTCGTTTCAGAACAAATAGTTGTGAAAAAAGCATTTTGATGTAGTTCAACGAAATAAAAAGCTCAGTCTTTGGTTCACATCAGCCAAAGTAGAGGATTTTGTTCTGAATCTTCTGGGGTCACAACTTTCCTACCAGAATCTTCAGTACTGAAGATATTATATTTCTCACTGGAGAAAAAAGTAACAACTAATTACATAATGAAGTAACACAAACTTATAGAGCACAAGAATGCAACCAGTGACGGATATTTTCTTCTATATAGTCTTCTAAATATAAAAGTAGAGCTCTCTGGAAGACCATTGCCAAATCAGCTTATAACAATTAACCACCCTACTGTATGACTTCATTTTTGGTGAATCTTAGAATTGATAGGAAATACTGGGAGAAGTGTCTAGTAATTTCCTTCAGTGGTCTGAGGGCTTTTTATAACTAAATTTGGAAAGCAAAATAAAATTCCAAAGCATTCCTTTATTATATGCAGCCATAAATATTCTGGAAGTATCTAACAGTCCTAATGAAAATTCAAAACCATCTTTTCTGATTCTGCATGAATGCATCCCAATACACAGTTCCTGTATAGCTTGAACTGGGGAGACTGTCCACTCTTGTGTAGAGGAAGAATTATCTCCTTTTTACCAAGCACAAAGGAAGCCTCCAGCACCGCCAGAAATAGATCCCAGCTCTCCTACCTTTCTGTTCAGTTTTTTTAACCCCAAGATAAACAAACATGGCTCACAGATATTTAAGTCATTGCTGAAAAATACCAAAGGCAGACTTCTTTCCCTGCAGGTTCAACCAAAGCCACTGAGACTATTAGTTTAAGGAGCTGCCTTGCTTTCCATTACAGAGGAGGGAGGGAAGGGCTGATCTCCAATGTGGCTGAGTTAGACATAAGATGAAGTGAGAGGTGGCTTCATTGCATTATTACCTCCTGGATTCAATGCTGCAACTCTCATTAGCACAGTGAAAAGACATGGAAAGATTGGAACAATCAGAAGTCTTTACACTCAAGTCTTTAGAGACCTAATTTTGACATGTGGAATATGAATTTACAAAGTTACTCTATTTTTTTTTGTTAAACTACAGAGCAACAGAGTTGTTTTAAGACTGTCAATGTCTGCCTAGCTGTAACTCTGAAAGCTCATTACTAGTTCATTGAAGATTAGAATCTACCAGTAAGCCAGCATGTTTTCTCCCAACCAATCTTTTCAGTTCCCTTTATGGTCAGTAAAAGAGTTCACCCACGTTAGGACAAAGACACAAAGAGGTTGTTTTCTCTATTGATGGAAGAAGCAGCCTAGCCTTGGACTAAACACAGAGCTCTGAGATGATATTCAACCCTTTCCCAAATGTTCAGATGCCTTTGCAACCAAATGTGAGTTTAGTGTGATGGCACTGACATAGCTCTCCAGCTTCTAGCCCTCAGACCATGCAAACCACAAAAGCAATGTTCCTTCAATGCAATTATTAATCACATCAAGGTTCCTGAGATGGTGAGAGGGGTAGGAAGAAGGAGTTCCATACAACAAGAGATAGAAACTGGGTTGTGTTAAAGACATTCAGAGAGAAAAATGGATTAAGCCTTGCAAAAGCAGCTTTTAAATGGCTTAGTATCAGGGGACATGGTGTTGAAAGGGAAGACTTATAAAATGCTGTATTATTCAGTGATTTTGGAAAGCTTCTTGTCTGACCTTGGGAGTGTTGGTTCAAGGCACAGTTCAGCTGCTGCAGAAGAAAGTCTTCACTTTGCTGAGACACTTGATCTGTGTCACCCAGGACAGTGCCACCACTTCCTGAGGAAAACCCATCCATGAGGTGAACTGCATCTAAGAGAAGTGATTTTATGACTTTCCTGGTGTGAAACACAAGAAAGCAGTGTCTAGGTCTGCCATAGTCATGTACCTCTTTGAAGTGAGGAGCCCAAAGGTGAACACAGTACTCAAGGTGCAGCATCATCAATGCAAGTACAGCAGGACAATCACTTCCCTAGTCCAGCTGGCCACACTTTTCTTGATACAGGCCAGGATGCCACTGGCCTTCTTGGCCACCTGGCCACATTGCTGGCTCATATCCAGACATCTGTCAACCAGCACCCCCAAGCCCCTTTCCACTGAGCAGCTCTCAACCCCCTCTTCCCCCAGCCTGTAGTGCTGCATGGGTGTGGGAAGCCAATTTGGCCATTTTTTGGTTTGCCTCAACTCTGGCTGTCTGGATTGTCAGAGGCATGTGGAGGAGGGGGTGCACGTGTTACTTGCAGGAAGCAGCCAGGAGTCTCTGGAGAGCTTAGGCTCTGGAGAGGCTTTGCCTCGCAGCCAGTCAGGGCAGAGAAAACTTCCATGATTAGACTGCGAGCA
>VXAZ01008461.1:12522-56271 GCA_013399875.1 Gymnorhina tibicen | reverse complement strand
ATTTAACCTGAGATTTAATCTGTTGAGAGGTTAACATCCACAGAAATTTCTTCACTTGTTGTATTAGCTGATAATGATGTTGCTATTTTATGGGGAAATAAAAAAACCTGAACAAAAAAAAAGTTGCTTGCAACATGGCTTTTCATCGTGTTGGTCAAAAAAAAAATTATAGAATGCATCTTTTTCTCACAGTATCCAGAAGCTGGAACAACATTAATGTGCTTCTTATTGCACGTGAAACTCAGAGGAGATACAATTGCAGATTCTTCTTCTCTATCTGATTATTAAAGCAGGATTTCATCTCAGCCGAATCCGGAACGTATTTATCTCCATAGAACTCATATTTATTTCACTTATATTTCTGGCATCTGGAGGTGAATGCATCAAAGATAAAGATGTGGGTGTAAGACTTTCCACTTTGAATTTGCTAAAGAGTTTATGCACCTTTATCTGGAGGGGAAAAAAACCAACAACAACAAAAAAAGAACTACAGTTAGAAAAAGCAGTATATAGCTTAAAATTGTACAGCTCCTTGCAGGTACCAGCACAGAAATTCTCACGGCAAGGATTTTGAATATTTTTAAGTATCATAGATCAAATACTATACACTAATTTAGATCTTTTTAGACAGTATTCACTTGCTACGTTTCAATGTAATTTAATCAGTATATTCAAAATGACTAGAAATATTTGGATTTGAACTCTTCTTGTTTCTAAACAACACAATATTTACTCTTCTGTCTAAAGAAAACCCCAAAACTATTTTTAAAATTTTATTAAAAAATTCCTACAGATTAATAACCATACCTTTCCCTGAGTAGTGGAACAGAGCAGACCCATGTCTCTGTTTGAAAATCTACAATCAAATCCCTTTCTGTGAAGTATCAGAGCAGCTTCATCAGATGGCTTGGTATCTACCTACAAATAAACAATATAAAAGATTGCTCAGAAAGTATCAGTCGGGAAGACATTTTAGGACACCAAAAAAATTATGATTATCATACAGCGATAGAGACATTTACACCTTAAAAAATGTTCAGCCTAGATTGAACTGTCATGGTTTTTTAAAACATTTCATAAAGCTAAACACTGAAAGAACTAAATGGCAAAGAGTTGAAACATACAATGTACTACAGAATATAAATGTAGATTGTTGAGTTTAAACAACAGATGTACATGTACAGGCTCAGGACTGAAGTGTCACTATCACAGTTGTATGAACTGGTTTCCCACAAAAATTATATGGCAAAACAGAAAACAAACTAGAAATCATATGTTAACTACAATACTCCGCTTTACATATTCAGTGGGATTATGATGAACAAACTTTCATGTTGTGAAACTGCTCTCTGACTCAGCTTAAGGTGTACAGAAAACTGTACACTGAAATACCCATAAGAAATAAATGTTATATTTATCTCTAAGATATTCAGTGCTTATGAGCCTTCATAGATATTAAAGACTAAGCTACTCCTCATCAGATTTGTGCTCCAGACCCTTCTCCATCTCCACTGCCCTCCCGTGGACATGTTTCAGCCCCTCAGTGTCTTTCTTGTGGCTGGACCCCCACACTCACCATAGTCACTTATTTACTATGATGCATTTCTTTATTTCTTTATGTATTGTTGTTTTACATTCTTCATCTCTTAATCTTATTTTATATATATAACAAGAGCATAAAAAAGATGGCTCTATCCAAAGCCATGCTAGTTCTTCAGGCTATTTTGCTCTTATTTACTTCTGGTTTACTTGTTCTTATACCGGTGCTTTTTCACAAAAGCATCTGCCATGAGTTAGGTTCATTTCTGGTACTTCAAAATATATCTGTTGCTTGGAGAAACCAATGCCAACAAGCATTAGGCACTCTCTGATGCATTAGCTCCTGAAGATGTACCAAACAAGAGGTCTTAATCTAACAGACTTTCCACCTAAATTTCTTTTCGTAAAGGAGATCATGGATCAGCTTGTACCAGCTTCTTTGAAACCCAGCATAACAAATTCACAGTATAAAGTACTCATTCACATAATAAAAAATTTATAAATTTTGTGGGTTTAAGTTCCTTATTTAAAATAGTAAAAATTTATTCAATAGTATTTGGAGTTGAAATGAGATACTGTTTTGTAGAACACTGAATGCTAGAACTTTTGCACAGTTTACAAATCATGAACAAACCTCAGCTTGAAAAGATTCTCTGAACACTAGTTTATAATCACCTAAAATCAACTTTTTGATTAATGAATAGTGCCTGCATTCAGCACATGAAAACAAGCTTCCAATATTTACTAGCATTGATGGCTAAAGAAGTTCTTATACTGTTCACTGGAACAGCAGTACCACTTTCTACATGAAGTAAGGTGATAACTGTGATGTGATAGAATTATTTTCCCTCCCCTACTATGAAACACCTGACTTGGTTTTCGTTGTCACTGATGTGACAGTGTTGCACTTAGAAGTAGGTATTTTTATGCACACAAAATAATGCTGTCTGCCTAAACATCAGATTAGTGAAACATTAAAATTCATACTGAAAAAAGCCTGACTTCCTATGGGGTAAATTAATGTTAAAAATGACAAGCCAGTAATGGGTATCAACACTTCCTCTAATTCACTTAAATTATCTTTTAGTAATCTGCATAAAAAATGCATGTATGCATTTCAAATGATGGCATGAATATTTCATCTTCCAATTTTTTAGAATTAAATATTATCTTAATTAAGATTCAAAAGATTTAAAACAAAAAGGTAACAAACAATTAATGATGCCCTGAGTAAAAGTGTTTTGGTAAGTATAAATATGTAGGATGTAGTGCTCCACCTTCTACCACGCACATAGCAACCCTGTGTAAAAAATAAAGCTGTTCTAACCCATTATCAAAGCAGGTGAAAGACAGATTAAGTTGTCACAGCCTCCACATCTACTTTAATTTACTTGTTCTTATATCATCTCTAGGTAGATTAGATTAAATATATTTAAGGCTAATGAATGTCTGAGCAAGGATGAACTTAATTTATATCAAATACACCTTCTAAACATGACCATGCTAACTGCAAGAAAACCTGTAACAAACTCCTCAATTTTCAACAAGTAACAGCATTCTCAACCTTGTAAAACTTCACAGCACTGTTATTCAACAAAAAATCCCTAAACACTGTGCTATCAAATCTCTAACTAGCTTTCTTAGAAGAGCTGCCAAAGTTTGATTTGATTTTGATCTCTGAGAATTAAAATGCAGCCTTATAGGAAAAAAAAAATTGCTAGGCTTTCTCATAACCAGTATCCCAGGGCAATGCTGCTAAAATTTTAATGAGAAAGAAAAAACACTTTAACTCTTTTTAAATTCAACTACTGTAAGCTAATAGACATACACTGAAAAGTTTAGGCAATATGACAAATTTATGTATTTATGCTTAGTATAAAGGGACAAATCTACTGTGTTCTAGATCTTGAGTCCCAGTTTATTTACATCAGGTAAAATATGTGTCAAACTTCCTAAAAGCTGGAGTTCTATTAAGAAAAAAATCTTTAAAAGTTGTAATCCTAGAGGATTGGACTTTTCCATTACAAGATCAGACATCTTACAACAATAACAGTATTCTTTCTGATTTCTACATTAAATCTTAACTTTTTTTTTTAATTTTGTACCCTTTTATCTGAAATTGTAATGGATTATGGAAAATAAACTTCAACAGCTAAAGCAATGGAGAGGTGCAAAATTTCTGAAAAAGAAATTCATTGTGTCAGGCAGAATTATGGCACTTGTCATTCAAATTCTTGGAAGCAAGAAAAGGAAGCAGAAAATGAGATTTACAGAATTACTTGCAAGGCATAGCATCATTTCTGCTGTGGGAAAGAATACACTGTGTCTATAATGACAGTGCTCCTATCCTACGACTGCTGCAAGCTTTCAGTTTGAAGTGGACATACTAATGCTGCAAGCTCTAGAGCTGAGAGCTGTCAATCAGTAATCAATAAAACACAGAGCTGTGGACAGGGAAGAGATCACAGCCTCAAGCAGTCTTATACCAGTTGGGACAGCGGGGCCAGTAGAGCCCAGATAAAATCAGATAAATTCACTTACAAGTAGTAAGATTGAACTCAAAAAGCAGACAGTTTTTAAGCAAGCCTTTCTTTTCACAGCTTTCATACCCAGATCCTACAAAAAGGGGGATGGATTTATGCCTAAAAAAGGGAAAGATGTTCATGGAGGTCTGCCCCTGAACTTGGTGTGACAAAGTAAACCTGTGATGCTGAGCTAGTTGAAGTAAATGAAAATATTCACAGTGAAGTGTGAAATATTCACTTCACGTGAACATTTAATTTAGGATCAGTTACTTTTTCCTAACTTTTCAAAGGCACAAGACCCACAAAATCAAGAAATTTTCCACTTCAAAATTCAAAATAAGAATCAGTCACAGCTGAAGGAGCTTACACAAGATTGAACTACTTACAGAGAAAGCATGAGAAAGCAAACATTGTTTAAGTTTTAAAATACAGATTAAGACTTAGAATGAAGAACAGATTAAACAGAATATAATCTGATGTTAACACAGACAAGCTCAGCCATCATGGAGACTCTAGAGGAAAAGGGATAAATAGTTTGTATCCAAGTATGGCAGAATTAAAAAGGGATTTCACTGTGGTATCAGTGCTGCTGAGTAGCACTGCAATACAACATAAAGTTAACATAATCACATTTTAAAAGAAGGTGAAAAACTGAAAAGAATTTACAGAACACTTGGCAGGAAAAGAATGCAAAACGAGTTCCAGTCTTTCAGTTAATCAAAGGGAAAATTAAATTCTGGTGGTTACATATCTTTCTCTCCTTTGAAGGAGAAAAACATTGAGTACAGAAGAGCCTTTTTGCTTGAGTTTTTTGTTGGTATTTTGTTTGTTGGTTTTTTTGGTGTTTTTTGGTGGTGGTTAGTTGTTTGGGTTTTGCTGGTTTGGTTTGGTTTGGTTTGGGTTTGCCTACCAGAGAATGTTTTCACAGGAACCAATCGTTATGAGATGCTGTTAGAATAACTAAATTAGGTCTTGTAATTAAGCTTAATAATATTTTAACAATAAAATTTGGGTTTAAAACTATATCCTTTATTAAAAACACACTCAGAACAAAGTCTAATGGCCTTAAATTTAATTCTTCTAGTACAGAAAAGGCTGAGGTATATGAATGGTTCTCTCAAACTTTGGGAACTCATTGAAATGTACCCACTCCAGAGATAGAATCCTGTGCTATGCATACTAATATGTTGTAAATAAAAATCCCTGCATTTCATGTTACTCAAACATACACTAGTCACCAGTTCTTACAGAATTAAAAAAAGCTAGTAATCACACTGCAGTTTATCATATCATATAAACCCGCCCACAAAGTACTTCACAAGAATAAATTATTTGACTATATTAATAAGCTATATCATATGTTTGCTCACAAAAACCAGTGGTTTGACCTTACCTTTGCTTGGATTGTCCTCAGATTGACTATATGCATGTCACAAGGCATGGATGACATCAGTGGAGCAAAAGTATTTATCAACTCTGGGACACCTGAATCTGCATTTGTAGTCATTGGAATTAGAGGATGATTTAAGAAAAGAGAAGTCATATGGCTAAGAAGTGATGGAAAACTGACTGGTGCCTTCTCTTCGTTCTGCAAAATACAAAAGAATGATTCAAGTTAACATATTATCATGTCTGAATTTTGAAACCCACTGACTTTATACACACATAACTACATAGAAAATTTTAATTTCTAGACTGCCCATTCAATTACTTTTGGAAACTTTTGATCATTCACTAATTTTCTTCTATTAATAGGTATACTTTCTGTTTTTATAAACCACTAGTACATCTTTCAAAATTATGGTGACACCTAATTTTACAAGATTCCTTGTGTTTCTGTGTTAGCCCCTGATGTTTAAACAACACAGTTTGGAGAAAGAAATTAGCTACTACTTCAGCAAATTGCTCCTATTTATTCAGTATCTTTGTATAAGGAGAGGCAGACAGTCTTTTGCAGGCCTCCTTTTTCCCATTATTTTCTGACCCGTATTTCTTGCTTTCTCCAGCTTGCATCCCAAATCCCTCTTTCGATTTTAAATCTATCTCTCTCAAAATATTTGCTGGAGAAAAAGCAGCTAGCATCTTTGTCTTGGTCTGCATTGTAAAAGATTTCTTCCAGAAGTTTTATTTCAATGTCATGCCAGCAAGAACCAAAGGTATTCTAGCCCAAGATTTCAACAATTTTGTACTTTCCAAAGTCTATATTTGCAGTGTTTTCACTTGGCTGCAGAGGCTACCTTACAAACCTGAGATGACCAAACCTTACAAATTCACAGCTAGTTAAAGCTCCAGAGAAGCCAAGAAAAGAAAACAAAAGAACTTTAAAAAGGCAATTTCTATTTTAGAATGTCAGTGAAGATAAGAGTGGAAATGGGTGAAAACTTCTTTTCCTCTTATTTTTCCCTTGCATACTTAATCAGATAAATCCTTGCTTGTTTATAGTTAAAGAGGTGATATTTAGTGAAAACTTTGAAAGTTTTCTGAAAACATCACAGAATCACTAGGTTGGAAGAGACCTTCAAGACCACCAAATCCAACCCATGCCCTTACACCACCTAACTAAACCACGGCACTGAGCGCCACATCCAATCTCTTTTTAAACACATCCAGGGATGGTGACTCCAACACCTCCCTGGGCAGACGATTCCAGAACTTTATCACTCTTTCAGTAAAACTTTTTCCTAACATCCAACCTAAATTTCCCTTGGCACAGCTTAAGACTGTGTCCTCTTGTTCTGTCTGTTGCCTGGAGAAAGAGACTGACCCCTACCTGACTACAGCCTCCTTTCAGGCAGTTGTAGAGGGTCATAAGGTCACCTCTGAGTTTTCTTTTCTCCAGACTTAACAACCCCAGCTTCCTCATCTGTTCTTCATAGGGCTTGTGTTCCAGGCCCTTCACCAGCCTTGTTGCTCTCCTCTGGACACGTTCAAGTGTTTCAACGTCCTTCCTAAATTGAGGGGCCCAGAACTGGACATGGCACTCAAGGTGTGGCCAAACCAGTGCTGAGTACAGGGGAAGAATTACTTCCCTGGTCCTGCTGGCCACACTATTCCTGATACAGGCCAGGATGACATTGGCCTTCTTGGCCACCTGGGCACACTGCTGGCTCATGTTCAGTCGGCTGTCGGCCAGTACCCCCAGGTCCCTTTCTACCTGGGCACTGTCCAGCCACTCTGTCCCCAGCCCGTAGCGCTGCAGGGGGTTGTTGCAGCCAAAGTGCAGGACTCGGCTCTCGGTAGACTTCATGTTGTTGGACTCAGCCCATCTATCCAGCCTGTCCAGGTCCCTTTGCAGAGTCCTCCTACCTTCCAGCACATCAACACATGCTCCCAGCTTGGTGTCATCTGCAGATTTACTGATGGTGGACTCAATCCCCTCATCCAGATCATCAGTGAATATATTAAACAGGACTGGCCCCAGCACTGATCCCTGGAGGACCCCACTAGTGACTGGCCGCCAACTGGATGCAGCACCGTTCAGCAGCACTCTCTGGGCCCGGCCATCCAGCCAGTTCTTAGCCCAGCGAAGAGTGCACCTGCCCAAGCCGCGGGCTGCCGGCTTTTCCAGGAGTTTACTGTGGGAGACAGTGGCAAAGGCCTTGCTGAAGTCCAAATAGACAACATCCACAGCCTTTCCCGCATCCACCGGGCGGGTCACCTGGGCATAAAAGGAGATCAGGTTGGGCAAGCATGACCTCCCCCTCCTAAACCCATGCTGGCTGGGTGTGATATGCTGGCCATCCTGTAGGTGCTGTGTGATGACACTCAAGATGATCTGGTCCATTGCCTTGCCAGGTACCCAGGTCAGGCTGACAGGCCTGTAGTTTCCCAGATCCTCCTCAGGTCCTTCTTGTGGATGGGCGTCACACTGGCCAGCTTCCAGTCATCTGGAACCTCCCCAGTGAGCCAGGACTGTTGGTAAATGATGGAGAGCAGCTTCGCAAGCTCCTCTGCCAATCCCCTCATCAGCCTGGGATATAGTATCTTAAGCACTAATACATCAAATTTGCATTTTATGATACGCTGAAAACATGGAAATAAAAAACAAATGGGAGACACTTAAAGCAAAAGGGAGGATTATTTTTCAGCTTATAACGGACAACCATAATAGTAATTTCTGTTTTGGGGTGTGTATGCATGTATGCATATTTATTTATACCTCTGCAGTAGCATTAAATACAGCTGACAGTGAAGAAATTGAAAATATTCCAGGGCTGAATCAATGCAGGATGATAATTTCTGTTTTATTCTTGGTGCTTTCCTTAGTAATAGCTAACACTTTGCCTCTTTGGTATCTAGTAAGCATTGAGGCTTAGTATTTTTAAATATCTATTATGACCCCCCCAAATGATAACAGTGGATCATTGCAGAGGATTGCTCCTCCGTATGTCTCATTGCATTTGTTTATATTGAATTCCATCTGCCATCTTTAATCAGTCTTGAGTCTTCTAATTCCTCAGTTTAGCCTTGACTTTTATTTTTCATTACCTTGAAAAGTTCAGTATCACTGGTAGACTTCATTGCCATGATTTTCTTCTTTTCTAATTACAGTATGAGCAAGCTTGCTCTATGTACAGTTTAATCTAAAAGTCTTCTGTTCAAGTGCCTGCATACATGCTCTATACCCAGGGAAAAAGTGCATATCCACGTTCTTTCAAAGAAGAATTCATTTTTTCACCCCAAAAGGAACACTGTTCACTCTATTGCCATAGAAGTACTAAAGTCAGTCAAAATATTTAATTGCCATTTATGTTGTCATCTCTCACCTTTTTTTTTCCCTGTAAAGTAACTCGATTGCTTGCATCTGAGAACAGAAAGTGAGGTCTTCTAAAACATCTTACAAATCACATATGAATCAGAAAAATAATCTATTCATCCTATTATACTGTTTAATACAAAATATTGCAGAGAAGCACAGCCTTGAAGGACTGGAAAATGCTAGAACCAGAACTGATTCAACCTGGCTCATTTTTGCTCCCACTGTGTCTAAATGTAATATCACAGGCAGGAACATTGCCCTTAAGCATTATCCAATTTGGAACTAAGACTTAGGTGGAGATTTGATATTGAATCTTGTATTCCCACATCTGGAATGACACTTCTAGATAATTGCACCAACAGAAAAAGTGCAGTCATTCACTGAATCTGTGTAACAGCAATGGAAATGGAGAGTACAGAAGGTGTCAAAAGCTGCCAGGAGACCAAGGGAAAAAGGGTTTTGCAAACACGATGAAGACAATGTTTTCAGCCGAGATTGAGAAGGGACTCTTCACATCACATTCCCCCCTAGGTACATCACAATCCCAGAAGGGTTGGATTATGTCTTTCCCCTCAAGTCTAGTGATCCAGAATTTAAACAGGACTCTCTGGAAAGAGAGATGAGAAGGGTTTCCCACACACAAACAATGTACTGGGAAGAATAATTACTCTATGCACACCTTCACTACATGGATGGCTTTCAGCAGTACCTTGCTGATGCTGCGTCAGAAGATGCAGTCCCACAGTCTCCATCTAATTAAAGCATTGCTCTCTCAAAAGTGACATTATTTCCTCAATTCCAATGACAGCGTTTATCACTCGAAGTGTGAATGGAGCTCCTCTGGCTGCCTTACAAACATTAAGTACTGGCAAGAATCTGATGAATGCCAGATGATGATGTGCTGGCTTAATGAGCTCTAATCAGAGCAAATACTGCCTTTTTAACCATCTTACAGTACATGCATATACAGTTACCCAACTGGAAACTATGTTGAAACACAACCCCTTGAATGACTGTGCAATAGACAAAATGTATCTTCATTTAGGATCTTTCCTTGTCATCAAAAGTAAGGTGAATAATTCTAAATTTTCAGTTTTGAGGAGACACAAACCATAATCCAATATAATACTAGCTTACAATTTGCAACAAGTGTTAAGAATAGCCTTATCTATAAAAAGTGCCTTTATATCAGAAATGAGCTATTTTATTGATAATCATAGAAATAATTGAAAGGCTCGTGTTGGAAAGGGACTTAGAGGTCGTCTTGTTCCAACCCCTCTGCCACAGGCAGGGATGCCACCTACCAGATCAGGTTACGCAGGGTCCCACTCAACCTGGCCTTGAACACTTCCAGACATGGGACAGGCACAACTGCTCTGGACAACCTGTTCCAATGCCGCCTTATCCTCTGAGTAAAGGTTTTCTTTCTAATATCCCGTCTAATTCACCTCACTTTTAGTCTAAAACTTTCCCCCTTGTCCGAATCACTATCTGCCTGTATAAAAAGTCACTCTGCCTCTTAAGACTCAGAGGGTTTTCTGGTAAGAGTTTAAATTAAGTATCTGAGGTCCTTAATTAGAGGGGAAAAATGTTAATTAGACTCTTCAGAAATCATTTAGTAATTGAACAGAAGAAAGAAATGGAAAATTCTGCACAGAAGAAAGTAAAGCTGAACAAGTTGATAATTGGACATCAATTTAGCTAATGGAGAACCAATGAACTTTTCAACACAGACAAGTAATCTAAAATTTCCCACATAAAAGTAGGGAAAGAAAACCGAGGCAGACAGTTTATCAAATCACATTATCTTGACTATTTTCTCCTCCTCAAGACTCTTCTCTGCAATGACAAAGTCACTGAAAAAAGATTAATTACAACAGTAAACCCCCACTGGCATCCGCACTACATGATCTAACATGCTGAAATGTGGATACTGACTCAATGTGTAAGAAAAACCAAATAAAATCTGGAAACAGGTAGAATTCTGGGCCTACCAAATCAAGGGATGCAGACCAAAATAGTCTGACACCAAACCACTTGGATTATTGATGGAAAAAAAAAGTTTCTCATTCTCTCTCATGTTGTGTCACGAAATAATTTTTATCAACTTTCTCTCTGAGAGGTTCAGAAAACCAACGGGCAGCATTCTTCAAAGGAGAATGTTTCTGGACTGAAAAACCTAATCTGTGGAGCAAAAACACTTTCCAGAGCATCTTTATTACCAAAGCATATGGAGACAATATTTTTAAATATCTTAATCATAAACTAGCAACTGACAGCAATCGAGAATGTGAGTCAAAGAATTCCAAAGACAAATATGGAAAAAAAAATTGTTTCTTTCCGTACAATTCAAAGACTGAAAATCCATCAGCATGTTTGATGAGATGCTGCTTCTACATGAGAAACTGATTCTGTAATACTGTGCTACGCTGCTTCTAGGTGAGAAACAAACAGCAGACAACATCACTGATGGTGTGAACCTGGTGTCACAGGTTTACAACACGTGACAAAAATAAGTGACAGGAAAGGGTGGATGCCTAAGCTTTAAAATGATGTGCATTTTTCCCCAAATGCAAACAGCTTGAATCTTTAACTATAGTGGCTCCCCAGTTGTGGAAGGCAGAGTGTCTAAGCAGGACGAGAGTGAGAAAGTTGCACAATGTTCTATACACAGTTTGCCCTAAGGCTCACAACTTAGAAGAGGAATTCAGGTTTTATTTCAGACTGACACTAGTCAGGTTCATTAAATTGACATCAAGTAGTAGATGGCTTCAACTTAGTAACAGGCTTTGCATGCAAGACTGCCCGGCTGTTATCTCACCAAGTGAAAATCAGATGCATATGCTTTAAATTCATTTGAAGTTGCACGCTGCAATACAAAAAAAATAATCAAAGTCTGACAAGTTCTGGAAGTCCTCCAGATATGGATGAATCATTCCCTTTCCTCTGAGACTGAGACCTGGAGCTAGATTTTTGCCTGCCTGTAACAACTCCTAGTGCTTTTGAGAAGGAAAGAAGAAAGATAATGGGTCTTACACCCCTAATACAACAAATAGCAATTAATCACTGATGTAAATTGGATTAATTCTTCTGAGCTGAGTAATTCCTTTTGTGTCCAAGAGTGCAAGGTTATCGTAAGCATCTGTCAAAGAAAACAGTGACCAAGACTTCAAGCAGCTTTGAAAATGGCTGGTGTTTGCAGAGGAAGTTTTGTATAGAAATCAGATAAGGTGATAGGAAGGTTTCAGCGCAGCGGGATTCAGAACATCCCAGACCTCAGAGCTGCACAAGAATCTTCAGCAGAACAATCTTCAGGTAATTTCTGTAAAAAAAGCAAGCTTAGACCAATTAGACTTTTAGGAAAGCCTCGGTAAGTTGCAACCAGAAATAACAGTCACAAATGTGAGCACTGAACAGGCAGATATTCTGGAATCTTAAAAAGACTGTAAACAAGGATACTGATGCCAGATTATTTTCTGCCATACCAGAGCATTTGGCTTTCCTGAAAAACTGGGGGGAAAAAATGCAGATAAATATAAAGACTAGAATTGTTTGTATATACATTTTTATCTACACTTAAAAATCCATCGATTATACTACATCTTTGCACATCAAATAGGTTGGGTTTTTTTTATTGTTTTTTATTTTTTTTTTCCCAGTAAGTTTCAAGTCCTTTAACTGAGAAGCATGATCTGGAGTGCTTAGGATCTTTTGATAGCTGTTGAAGTGAGCAGCAAAAGACGACTCATAAGAGCAGAGTAAATCTGATTTCATCTCTTTACCTCAGGGAATGGAAAATTTTCTATCATTTCACTTGAGCTCTGTTAAACTGGAAATGCATGTCTGCCATGCTAGCTGAAAGGGATTCCTGGAGGCTGATTATAGAAGAAATGAAAATTCTGAGGCACCATAAAATATCCACAAGAATGTGTGTTGGCTCAGTGACCCTAAAAAAAGGTTTTCTGTACTGATGCTTAGTTGGCACTAAAACTGCAGATGAAAAAACCTGGGACTGTTGCAGGTAACCAAATCCAGGAAAATCTGGATCCACAGGACGAATTTTTCCCAGTCCGCTAGAGCCAAATTTGGTAGTGTCCAGCAAGAGGCGACTCCTCTCATTCCAGGCTGAGGAGCTTGCTGTGGTCCTGCTCCTCCAAGGCCATGCAGGAGAAAGGCAGAGCATTATTCCTTTAGGCACGGATGGAAACACCTGGCCATCCACACATGTGAGCAGAGACAGCACCTTTGCCAGAACCCACATAAGCAGAGCACTCGGGTAACACAAGTAGAACAGACAATCCAAACCTGATTGTGCTCTCCAGCTGACCAGGTCTGGAGTTCAAGACCTTCACCTTCATGATTCACAAGCACACTCAACAACCACTGATATATCAGTGTGGACTTTAAGCCCTTCTGATATCCAGGTCTGGACCTTAGACCTCCTAATGATTCTCCAGCTCAGACTTCACATTCTTCCAAGAGCTGGCCTGTGACCTGTCAGCTTGCAGTTTGCTTTTTACAGGCACACACAGAAAATAAGGTCTTTCCAGCCAGTTGTGCAGGTCCTTTAGTCCAACAGTCTCCAACAGCTGTCACACAGATCTCTTATTCTGCTTGTTTCCTAGCCTTACCTGACATTTGCTAATGGCTCACACAGGTTCAGAAAAGGTTGGGTACTTGCACAGAAGTTCAGATTTAATAATCCAGAATGGGCTGTGGTCATCTGGATTATTATATAATCTGGATTTCATCAGACCCTTTTATGCCCCTTTTACCCCTATATTTTCCTATTTGTTACTCCTCAATCCTTTTTCTTCCCCTCCTGTGTCAGTTCTACCAAACATCCCCTAGCTAGCCTCTTGTTTTACAAAAAAAACCCAAAAAAAAATCCAGAATTTTCTTAGTCTAAGGCAACTTCTACTGACCCATCTTGTGGAGTTTCACACCAGGAACAATCTAATTTTCTCCCTTTCATGGTCTCAGGAGCAGCTAGTGCTCCATTGCTCCACCTCTCACTGTTCCTTTGGTGACTCCATTTAATACAGTTAGTGTTCAATCAGATGCCATAACAGAAATCATGTTCTACAAAGAGATCATTTGGGGAACATCTGCTCGCTGGTCTATGGAAGAGTGCAGATGGCAAAGAAAGTATCTAGTCACCATGATCGTAAGCACATCACCACAACTACTAAGGCTGATAAATATGCAGCCACCAATGTAGCTGGATGAAAGTGATCAGAAAAGCAGACAGACAGCATGACATGCTTTCCTTGGCAATAAAAGTATTTTATACTTCAGTTATAGCCTTTCCTGCCAATTTTACTTCTTCTCTTCTAATTCTTCTTAGAGTGTTTATATTATTTAATAATGGCACAGGAGGAGGGACTTAATGCCTAAATAAATACCCCATGCTGGGCTTGTGGAAGGGATCTGGTGCTAGATTTTCCCAGATGATTGGCAAGAGCTCATCCTGTTCCCAATGATGGTAGAAAACAGTGATCAGAGATTTTCTGGAGTTCAGTTTTGATGAGGAAGTAGTTAAACAAACTGATGTTAAGGACAGAAACTACACAGTGATATCTGCTAATTTCCAGGCATTGGAAGTCTGCTCCTCATGCAAAATTCTTGCTACTGGTGAAAACTTGCATGTGCAAGGAGATTATTCCCAGAGTCATTTCACTTGAGAATACAAGAAGAAGCAGCTGGACTTCCACACTTTCTCCCTCCTTTCGGAAGGATTCTGCCCTACAGTCAGGTCTTGCAGGAAGAATTAGGCCTTCCTAGAAGTGGTGATACAGAAGGTTTAAATTTCAGACCTCAAACAGCACCAGCTCAGATAAGCTCACAAAAGACAATAAAGAGGCCTGCCCTTGTCCTTTGGTGAATTATATGAGCTAAAAGTGGAGAGATCAAGGTTGAATACTATGCGTAATACTGAGGTAAAATTCTTTCTAACCAGAGCCAGCAGACATGTACACGCAAATGAAGACAGATAGAACCAAACCAAGGGAAGTAATTCACCATTGAGATGTACATAATTACATTAAAAAGAACACAAAATAGTCATAGCTGTATGTCCAGAACCCAGAGGAAGACGGTCCTCTGTACTACCTACTCAAGCCATGGGTCAGCTACAAGCGGCTGCTGCCGTTACAGGATGAGAATGCTTCATACCAGTAACATAGGAACGGAGCTTGCAGACAAAGCACTCTTTATTTAAAAGCTTTCTCTGACACATGTTTCTCACTGTATAATGAAAAAAAATATTTGAAGGAAATTAAGCTGCAAGGTGTCCTGACATAAAAACAATGACAGTGCTTGCCTGAAAGCAGATAGTATTTGTAGATAAATAAGAAATGGAAACATTTTTCCTGAGTAGCAAACACGAAGTTCCTGCATAATAAAACCAGTATAAACTATGTAGTAGTAGAAGAAATAATTAATTAAATGTAGTGTTTTATGCAAAGCTGGGAACAAGTAACATGCACCTAAATATCTCTCAAATGAAATACAATATTAGTGTTCACCCCTTACCAAATATATGTGGTAAGGCTCTAAAGAAGATGCATTGTATTTTGTGTGAACGGAAATGTCTTCTTTCCTTTTCCTTCTGTGGCCACCATAAACCCCCCAAACCCTAACAATTTCGTACATATTTGATGAGTTCACTGCAGCAGTTACAACTAAAAATTATATTAGAGTATCTGAGCTCGTCACACATGGGGCTTGAAAAAGCTTCTAAATGGTAATAATTAAGCCAATGTCAAGTTTCTGCTTTTTTGAAACATCAAGTTAATTACGATTGTTAAGGTGTGGTTACATGTAGCACAGCAATGCACAGTATAATATATAGCTGCAGTGAGAAACATGCACATGCATTATAAAAGAGCACACCAATAAAGGGCAAACGCAACACAGTAATCAGACAAAAATGGCTGTATCACCAACCATAAATTTTCAGAGAAAGTGGATACTGATAGAGATTTAGTAAGAAAAAAGAGTAGTTGTACGTGGTGGAAGAAAGGGAGTTTGACTATCTCCCACATATTTGTGATTTTATTAACTGTATTATTTTTCCTCTAAACAACCTCTCCCAAAAGTAACAGCCATTTGAGCCATTGAATCCTGGCTCTCTGCTCAATCCTAGCTATAAATCCAGTTACATAAATAAAAGACAAGGTACGAAACAAGAATCTGAAGAAGAAAGTGTTTGCCTGGCATGGCATCTTTTCTCCAGCTATGTCGTTGATGAAATAATATATTATCTCTTCCTATAAAACCTATTTCTTTCACTCCTATATTGATATAACATACTGGGATTCAGAATATCAAAGGGTATTAATGCTTATTTTTCCAAAACTCACAATAAATATAAGGTAGTCTGTGTTTTCAAGAAGAAAGAAACATTTACTGTTTTGCCAAGTATTCAGTTTCATTCTCAGCTAAATAGTAATCGCTTCAATTTAAAAATTACATTATATCAGTTCTTGGTTAACAATCTGAGGAAAGAGAAGACAATATTAGAAGATGATTCAAAGAGATATTCAAGCTGAAAAATGCTTGGAAGGAGAAAACTAACATATAAGCAGAATTAGTTAGATCCAGTAGAAGAAAAAGATGTATGTAGAAATTATATCAAAAATACTGTAAAGACATCTGAGGCCCAAGGAACACAATTATCAATAAAAGAGGTGAGTATAATGTCAAGTGAAACAAGATCTGCCCAGCTCTTACTACAAACACCGCTCACTTAACAAACAATACTCTCATTGTGAATAAACCTTTAGTATTCGTCTTAGAGAAAAAAACCCCCAAGAACAAACAAACAAACAGAAAATATAAACCCAAACACCTCCCCCACAAAGTCTCTTCCCTCCCCACAAATACAACCAAAAAAGCTTCAGCAAAACACATCAATTTGAAGCCTTTTGCAGAGGCAGTATCTGAATGAGCATTTATGACTGATTAGATGAGCTAGAATTCAAGAGCCGAAATGCAGGTAGTGTTAGGATTAGGAACCTGTTAGAATACAGACTGAGTATGCCTCAACAATTATTAAGAATTATTAAGAATTTCACTCTATCCACCTAGCAGACATGTGAGTCTCACACTTCAGAACATTCATGTGATTTGACTCTGCCATTAAAATTTACTGTTCAGGGTGGGGTTGGGGAAGGAAAAAAGTATTTCAGAGATATAAATGAAAAGAAACTGTTGGTTGATACTGTGATAACAAAAGCTCTCCACAGTAACTTCACCAGTGATGCACAATTATTTTAATTAATTTTAAATAACTGCATGTCTTACACTTCACATACTCTCCTTTTATGGGGAAGTTTCACAAATGGCAGAAAGCATCCTGTTCTTCAGAATTGTTTTTGAGAAAAGATAGAATGAAATCTTTTGGAATACACATTAGGAAAAGCTTGTAATGGCAAAGATGTCAAATGGTCAAATCTTTCTCCTCCAGTGGCTTTCATGGTTCTTGAAGTCAGTAAAATAGGGCTTGACAACAAAATCAGGGTCAGTGTATGAGTCACACTGTAGCTGATTACATATATAAACTGCATATAATTTCATCATAATTTTTTCTGACATGGCTATTTTTAAGCTATTATAACAACTATTTTCTGAGTAACTGGACTAAAAAAAAATATGATTGCACATCTAACGAAACAGAAAGAGAACTACCCGTACTTTAAAACTGAAACAGTGACATGAATCAGAAAATGTTACAAATGTTCAGATAAATTTTGAAAAACAAAATTCTAGAACATTCTTAAGATATGAAAGGGGAATTCCAGATACAACACCAGAAAGAAAATGTTTCTTTAAGACATCTTGCTTGGCTCTTGGGGCTTGTGCACATTGGATCAGTTGGGACAACAGCACCTCTTGGACTGTGCCTACTCCCCCACAGTTCTGATTCCACTTTCTTTGAAGTCCCTTCAAGAGTGTATAAGAACCAATTGCCCTTAAAGTCCTCTGCAGCCAATTAAAACCATTATAAGCTCAACATGAAGAGTTATGGGAAAAGGAAGGTGCTGGAACACAGGTATCCAAAACACCTCAGAAATTTTTGATTGTAGTAGGCAACTGCCCCTTCTCCTTTAAAAGATTCTCAGTAACTTGCACAGAATCTTTCAAATCTGTAGGAAAGATGATTTTAACAAGAAAAGGTAATTACACTGTTATTCTGCTGAGATGATACCTGACTGGTATCACAAACAAATTAGCAAACATGCAAAGACACATGTAAATATTTCACTACGTAGGAAATCCCAGAGTTGTTTAGGCTGCCTTTACTCTAACTGAGCTAACTTCAAAATGTTTTCCAATGGAGTGTTTTGGTCTGAAGTAGCAGCTGTTCTGAAATTGAACTTGTGGCCAACCCCACTCAAGGGGGCACTGTGTTAGTTTGCAGAGCAGTCTCAGTGTGTGTGGACAGTTTCCTTTTAGAAGGAAGTAACCGAGGAGCCCCCCTGGAGGTACGGCACCAAACATGCTCTAACCCATCACATCTTAATTATGGTCTGAATGTGGATGACTAACCTTTTATGTCTGTTCTGACACAAAAATAGACTGCACTGAGCAGGGACTGGAAGAGTTCCAAAGGTACCTTTTAGTGAGTTATTTTATGGTTCTACAGAAAACACCAAGACTGCACACAGTGTCACTGCAAGCACTACAGCACTAACTGATTTGATCTGCTGTTGTTTCAAATTATTTTCTAATGTAAACATAGATTTCCATGTCCAGTAATTCTTACTTACCAGCTCCACATTCTACTTTAATATAACACAAATTACCCTGGGTACTAAGGAATTTTTGGGGGCCAGTATAGATCTCTCTGCAGGTTTCCTCTTGTAAAGAGGAATTAACCTGTGCAGTGCTTGTTGTTGTCATGGCCAGACTGCTGCTGAACTCAAGTTAGCTCAGGTATCTGCACATCACACTGATAAATGCAGTTAATATGCAGCCTGCATTATACATGATGAGGAACTAGAAAATCATAATGACATGTACAACCTGAAAAAAAAACCCCACTGCCAATCATTAAATGGTGAAAATTAGCTTTAAGCTTGATATTATCATCCTCTCACAGTGGCTAATGATATCCATTATAAACCAGAATTAATTCCAATTTATCTGCATATTCATTAGCAGCTTGGTATACAACTTCTCATCTTTAGCTATGCAATGATTTTAAAATATACTCAGTGCTGTCATCATGATTCTACTGCTTGAGTACAAAGATGTACTTCTTATTTTGTCCTACTCAAAAATGATATGAAAAAAACCAAAGAGAAAATACAAAGAACTGAAAGAAAATTGAGGTTATTCAAAAGACTAAGACACAAAAAGGCAAACTGAGATATGTGCAAAAAAAAAAACTCCTTACAACAAAATGGTCTCAACTTTCCTAGAATCATAATGAACTGAAAAGGTTTTTATGTCTGGCGTCTAAATATTTCCACTTGAATCTCATTTCCTAGGAAAATTATATTTATAAGAGGATTTCTCTTTCTACCCATTCAACTGAAATAATTTATCAACCTTTGTTTAGACTCAGTTAGCATTGTTAAGAAGCAGAACTCACACTAATTAGCAGCTTTTAAAGCTTGTTCAGTAAAAAAGTAATTAAAAAAGAAAAAAGAGACTTCCACAATGGTACCCCACTCATATGATGAAGTGACAGTGAGGAAGTAGATACTGCAGGATTTATGTGAGGGATAGTGAGATGAAGTCTTTACAATCAGATTATGCAAGCAAGAGGACAAAACTCCCTTGGAAGCTAAATTTCCTTAGTTCTACAGCTCATGGAATAATTTCTTTATTGAGTTCTTTGCTGCTGCAACAGAAATAAATATTTACATCTTAACTGGCAAAAAAAATCCAGACAGTGAATCCTACCACATCTGTTCCATGTCTTCTTTCCAACAGCAGTCGGAAGACATTAGCTGTAATCTTGTTATCTTGAACACCTTGTCCAAGGCCACGGTTGTCATCCTGCATAAGCCGACGATCCATGATCACTTCCAGCTGACCTGAAAGAGCAACACAAGGATTATACTAGTAACAAGAATATGTGAGGTTCTATTAAACATGGAAAACATGTCCTAAAATTTATTTAATTTTATTTATTTAAGAAAATCATAATATTTCTCTTGAGTTTGGAAGAGTAACGGCTGATCAATATTGCTAGGACTGATTATGAAGAGAGTTAATACCACTGGACTGTGGCTGCCAAAAAATAACCTGCCAAAAAATTTTCACAAGCCTTTCTGCAGAATGTCCAGCAATTTTTACTTTCAGAGTCTAAATAAAAGTTTAATATGAAAAATTATTACTATTAACTACTATTTGCAACAAGGATACTTGGCAGTCAAACATCCAAGATAAGAATCACCCCCAAGCAGCTGCAGCTGTATGGAGAGACCTTCTGTAGAGGAGCTGTCTTCACCTTGTACCTACATTATTTTGTTTCACATTTGAAGCCAGAAGAAAAAATAAGTATCCACAGGAGTATATAAACACTCACAATGACTTCTTGTATGGGTAACTTCACTTGTGGGAGTAGGAAAGAACTTTGCACTGGGTTAGCACTGAGTATGAAGTTCTGAGTTTGCACTGAACTGCAGCATGGCCACTCAAAACAGCTCTTTAAGCATGATGTTAAATCATATACAGACTGATGGACAATGAAGTTCACATTTTTTTCAAGTGTCTATCTCCAGAAGGAAACTGGATTGGGCACGTAATTAAGGCTGTTACGTTTTTTGCACGCTGAATCTTCAAACAAGTTTCCTACAAGTATAAAACTGGAAGACTGTTTTATCCTGAATAAGAAATTCACAATTTAAGCTTCTAGAGGCTGCTTACTAAGGCTATCTTTTTTATACTTCAGTGTTCTACAAGCACTTACCTGATTTTCTTACATACTTGTTCTTCCCTTCCCTCCAGTACAAACAGATTTTGTTTATCCAGGACAGAAATCAGCTGACAATGAGTAAGAAAAAAACCTGCTATTTTGAACTAAGGAACTGTTCACATTACTTTCAGATGGTGGGTTATGCCTTGAGACACACCTGTGTCTCAGACACAGGCACACAGATACTGAGGGTTGCTTGCCTAAACTATAAGATTTTTGAATTTTCTTCCATGATCCCTCTGAGCTCCTGAAAGACCTTCAGAAAAAATGTCATGAAGCACATGATATTCAGCAACCACTGAACTTTCAGCTTAATTTCTGTTCTTTTTTGAGAAATCCAACATGCCTACTGGACAAGGTAGCCAACTTAGTATTTTAATGAAATATTACTTAATGATAACAAATCAGATTAATTAATTCTCCTTTTTTTCTTAGTGGGCACAGAGTAAATATTTGATGTTGGTGTATCTTGAATGACATAATACAGTTTGTCAAAGAGTGAAACAATCAAGAAATCAATGTCATGTCAGGTAGGGGATACATCCGTTGTTTTTCTATTTAACTGCAGAAGGTGAAAAGCCTCTAATGTCTTCTGACAGATTTGAAACAAGTGCTCACAGATGGTCAGTTTCTCCCTGATGCTTAACTGCAAAATGTCCAACGGTGCTAGCCTTTACTTCCCTAACTGGATGGCAGAGAGTGGGAATGTCTGTGGATTTAGATGGTGCATTATTCTGTGACTCAGAGACTAAGATTGTTAAAGAACAAATACAGACACTATTATCAGGTAATGCAGCCTCTGCACACTAATTTAGTCTCCAATACCCATTTAATGAGTGCGTACCAACATTGGTGGTGTCAGGGTCATTCACGAGATCAGACCAATAGGAATTGGGTTTCCAGCAAGTGGAGGCATGAGAAGATGTGGTTTGGGTCTTGTATCTGCTAGACTTGGAACAAAAGGCTGGTATTTTCCACCGTGGTTTTATTAAAGCATCACTATTATAGGTCAGTGTTAATTTCTTGCCCTAAAGTGAATTAGGTTTGCTAATACTGCCACCAATCCAGCATGGTATTCACCTTTTGTCAGAACAGAGAATTTATGACGTTTTTATTAAAAGAAACTGAGAAGTAGGTTTTGGTGCGGTTTCTGATGGACTTTTTCTCTTCTGAGTGTTCATTCCATTATTTTTCAAAACCATATAAATTTAAACTGACAATATATATTACAGCAAAGAATTATACATCTTAAGTTATGAATTATATACCTTATTTTTCCCACTACCTCTAGCTTTATTTGAATACCTTCCCCATTCCAGTAGACTGAATAACTGTCCTCTGTTTCCAGTCCTCCAGGCCATTCATCATACCCTTTTCAGCTCTGAGGAGCAAGACTGTGTCTCTTTTGGAATTCTTAATATGAATTGATTTTTCTTGTCAATATATTCATCAGCTCTGTCAAAGTACTCCATGAAATTTGTGAGGTATGATGTTGCTTCAGAAGTATGTTCACTCTTACCCAGGGTCATATTTATCCTTTATTTCACTAACACTAATCTTCAAAAAAGCTGCTGTTGTTTTTCCTTGACAGGGAAGTTAGTCTGTACTGTATATACCTTAAGACTAGTGCTGTCTACACTAAAGTAAACTAACAGAATAGAAAACATGACCAGCATTCTTCTTAAGTCCTCTGCTACCAGGGCACTACAAAAAAGAGTAACGCCTTTAGTTCTGCTATTTCATTCCTGAGTTCCACCAGAGTTCTTGGGTGAAAAATAGCTCATTCTGACAATTTATTGCTCCTTCCGTCTTTTTTGCAATCTTTTTCCTCTGCCCGTAGTTTGAGAGAGATCTTTCATTGAAGATGACAGGACCTCATGTGGGATCAACCTCTTCCTCCTCTCTTAGGGACATATTCTAAAACCTGTCAGAGTTGGAGAAACTTATTTCCTCTTTTCAAATGCTTGTAGGTAAGTATGGTTATCTCTGAACTATTTCAGAAAATCAGGAAGGAGAGACCTTTATCGTATCTATCATATATTTACCATTTTTCAAGCTTGCAACACCTAGAGACTGAGCTGAATGAAGTGTCAAACGGACGCCAGTATCTTGGATATAAGCCATGGTAGTCATAGGATAGATATTTGCTTGAAGAGGCAACTTGCTCATCGTCAGTCTGGGCTGGATCTGCATTATGAACACAAACTTCAATAAAGTACATTCTTTTTATGCAATTAAATTTCAAAGACATTTTCAGACATTTATCCCATGTGCTTTGGAAGAACAACTGTCACGAAAGCATTCACTCAACTGTATTATTTAGCTTTTTGGAGATTTGTGGCTAAAAATTACCACTTTGGAAATGGTAACTTCAATGTACTTTTAGATCAAAGAATAGTAAAAAAAAATGTGAAAGATTCATCAAGGGAACCTACAAAAAGGAATAATCACAGTTATAAAATGAGAGAAAAATTTTTCTCCTCTAGAGAGCAAGCAGTGAATAAATTTAAGGTAGTAGAAAAGGAATTGCTGGTTTATAATGGGAACTTATTGAAGTGCTGCTGGAATTCTTGAATGCTACATGACAACTGAGTAGTAGTATTAAAATTATTTTCATGTTTAAATATTCACTGTCTCCAGTAAAATGCAGTACTACACAGTAACTGGAAAACCAGTAGTCTTTTACTCAGGACTCATGGTCTCCCACACTTGTAAAACTATTTTTAGCAAGAAAGGAAGGTATGGAAAACCAATTTTTCTCTCTTTTATGTGAGCTGCACAGTTCAAATTAAGACAATAGTCCCATTATATTTCCTCAGATGCATTACCAGTAGAAAAAGCATAATATATTCAAAAATACATCACTTATTTCAAACAGAGTAGCAAGCAGCTGTTCACTAGGTCTGGTCCTTATGTATACTTATCACTGTGTTATCCAATGGGCTCTAACTAAATAAAGCAGAGGGAAAGAAGGCATGCACATATATAAGCAACTACATGGTGACTTGCTGTATTATAATTCTTATGTTAAAAAGGATATAAAGAAATATTCAAACAAACTCCTTTAAAGCACACAGTTACTTCTTCATCTGGTGTACATTAAATTTTATAACAGATACATTTTTAAAAAGCATTTCTCCTTTTAAATGATTAGTGCAGTTTAACATGAAAGTTTTTTTAATATAAGCTCTTTCCATATAGACCATCAAAACCTGACACCCTAAGCTTTTACAATTAAAAGATGACAATTACCTGATATCCATTAAGATCAGTAAAGAACCTATTTTGACTGTTTATGTCAGACGAAATTCTCATTGCAAGTTCACGATTATATTCTCCTCTAATGTCCACAATATTGGAAACTTCAAGAGACTGTCCTTCCAAACCTACATGAAAAAGATGCATTTAAAATCTCTAAAAGTGATTGCCACGTGTATAAGAATGACTGTGCTCCCAGAACACAGTGATCTAGTTTTTGTTTTCTGTTATATCTAACCAGATATTGGAAGACAGTTCAGTTATGTAACAGATGATAGAGCAGTATTTCTAATTCGGTACAAATTGAGCAGACCGTCTGAAAGAGCACACTGCAGGGGAACAGGAGCAATACATGGCAAGAACCAATGCGGGTTCCAGTACATCAGTAGGAAACAGCACACAACTGTTGAGTGCTGCCTAAATAAATATGCTGGAGCAAGACCTGGTCAGTCACTTCTCTTCACTCTTAAGCAGCTGTCACCATGCCCAGACAAGAATGAAGTTACCAGCTTCTTGATAGAACTGTTCAACTGAGCACGAAACCGTGAGCAGCTGTTTTAACCAAAGCAACAAGAATCTTCCTTAAGGACAGTGAATTAACAAATTTCAACTGATACGACCACAAGCAGGACACAAAACTTTGTTAACAGGGAAAGGATTCATATTTATTAAAAGAAGGATTTGGTGTCTGAAAATTCAGACAAGTTGTTCAGTAAGATTTTTTTTTTCTACAGTGCCTTGTACTGAACATTAAATACCTTTAATAATAACCTGACCTTTTCAAACAGTTCAAGACACAGTCTGGAGTGGAATCATACCATCATTCAGCATCACCACTTCTGCCCTTTCTGTAGTCTAACGGGACTAATGATTGTGAAAAGAATTGCACCAAGCAGAAGAGAGATACGTATTTGTTTCTTCATCTGTTTTAAAATCTGAATGCCACCTGCACAAGTACAGCAACTGTTAAAATGTTAACACCAATGGCTATTAAACTTCAGTGCTAAATGGAAAACATTTGGTTCAGCTAATTACTTCTATTTTCCCAAACCTAGTCTGGAAAATGTGGATTTATACGCTCCACTTTTGATGCCCCCAGTCATAGATTTTCCAAATATTTAAAGTACTTTTTCCAAATATTTAAAAGCATGAGTACATTGAAGAAGAATACAGTATTTTAGCTTAGAATTCCATCATTTTTGCACTATATAATTTGAGATAATACAAAAATACAACAATGAAGAAAATAAAGCATGTGAAGCTGCTGATAAAAAGATTAACAAAATCACGCTAATATCAAAAAGAGATGCCGATGGCAGCAGAAGTTAAAAAACACTCAATGGTCAATTATTGAACAGACATGTTAACCCAGAGTATTTTCTGCCCAAAATCAACAGAATTTTAAAGCCAAAAGCAGTAAAAGCTGTTTTTTCCCCAAAAGAACAAAGAAGAAAGAACAAAGAAGAAGATGTAGGACTTGGAAGTACTATCCAACAGCTGGATTAGCCACACAATCAGGCTTGCTGCCCCTTGGCAAGCAGGTAGGTTGCAACAGGAGATCAGGTCCTTCTTTTAAATCAAAATGCATTTATACACACACACATATTGAGTCTTTTTCCACATGCTTTGTTACTGTACATATCTAGTAAGACTTCAAAATATCTTATTTTAATTGAAGTAATGCTTTATAAATAACTTCCCTTACAAAGCCAAGGAAATAGACGTCAGCAAAACAATGATGCAAAGCTATCAAATTTTAAACTTTGAAAAGGAGCACATGAAGAAATTTAAATAAAAACACACCAAAAAGCAAACAGACAATATATAAAATATATTTTGCATCATTTTTCCTTGTCAAAGCTAGAAGCATGGTACAGGACTTACCCATGCACACATTACACATGTAATGGCGTAAGTATTGAAACATTGTGATGAATTAAAAATTGCCAAAAAAACCAAAGGACAAAAGTAGACAGTACACTCACAAGGAAAGATAAACTTATGCGTTAGGAACTGGCAAGCTATTTTCACTGACAACTCATTTTCTGGTAACTGTGAAAGGGAAGTAAAATACTTCTAGTAGGCATTTAGTAGCAAATTAAAGAAAAAGGAGTACTACAGAAAAATCAACTTTAAAATAACAATCTCACCCTAACAAAAAAAAAAAGGCTTTTCAGGCTTTTTCCATAGAAGTTCATTTCCTATATAAGTCCCCTCATTGCTGAGAATTTTAATTACTGAAACTCACACAGGAACGTAACTTTCTTTCCACATTCCACATACCAGGCAACCTGGTACCTCCTGACCTCAAGGTACCTTTTTTCATCTAAGCTGATTTTACATATTGGTCACATAGAACCAAGAAACCATAATCTTGAATATGTGTTGTTTTTCGTTAGGATCTTCAACAACAAATTACTATGCCAACTCTTGGTTTGTGTTCCTATGGAGTGTGAGCTAATGCTGGATCCAGAATTACTGTATCAGCTGGCAACAGAACTCTGATCAGCTTTTGGCATATGTATAAACTCCAGCAACTTCAAACTTCAATGTACACATGTCACAAAAATGAGGCATCTGAATCAACTTTAGTTCTAGAGTGAAATACACTAGAACTAAAAAAAAAAAAAAAAAAACCAAAAAAAAAAAACCTAAAAATCAAACAGATGATGTCAATACTAATTCTGAAACCTAAAAAATGAATGAAAAGAGCAAGAAAAACTTTCAAAGTACTTACAACTTCCTTTTTTTTTTAGACTTTTTTAGGAAAAATAATTAAGTATGATAAATAAGATTTTAAAAAACATGAAGACAATTTGACTCCCACAGTAAAGTTGCTAATAGAAAACATGTGTAAGTTCCTTCAACTGAAAACATTAACCAGTGCTTCTTTATTTCAGAATAATTCCAGTAAATACAAATACGGAATAACTGAAAATGTATGTTCCTTAACTACAGAAAGATACACTTAAGCATGTTAACTCAATTTTCCATAGGAAAAGAATTGTATACAATTGCACCATGATTTCCTCCTTCTTTTACATTTTTGAGTGGCCAATTTAATCAAGTTTGGAAGTGTAGAAAGTTTCCAAAATTACTGTTTACCTAGTATTCCCTTGGAAATCAGTAGCTGAACAGTAAAGAAACAAAAAACCTGAAAGCCTTACCAAAGAAAACAAAGAAAAACTGCTATGATGTTATGTCCTAAGAGCCAAAAAGTTGATGTCTGGTGCTGGTGCCTGTCAACAGACACAGCCAATTCTGTCACAAGCTCTTCCAAGCAGATACAGGATATACAAAGGAAGGTCATAAATAACTAAAGCCTAGAGTTGTGAAGTAAACTAGACTTCTCTATTAAGGCCATTAATATATATTGTACTTCCACCAATCAAATGTGAAACTAAGAAAGAAACTATGTTTTTACATTATCTGTAAGATATTTCTATTTTTTTCTGATTTTCAAAAGGTACAGCTAGTTACAGTATTCAGATGAGTCAGTAAAGTCTAGAGAGGTATCTCCAACAAATCTGTTAAGTATACCAGCTTAATGACTAGCATGATACTCAGAGGAATCACAGTGCACTGGAGTCAACGCAACTTCATGAACTCTGCACTAGTGCAGACATGCATTTAAACATTAAAAAGGCAGGTGGGATCCAAGACCATAGTGATGTAAAATAACTGCCAAGAGAGACAGAATTTCACAACTCTTACCCTGGACTTTATACAGCCGCATGGTATGTGTCACGTGGTGAAAAAAGCAAACAACTTCTGAGAAAATCTTTCCATGAGCAACTCTTATGGTAGGTGGGTCTGTAAAAATATAAGGCTACAAAAAGAAAACAGAAAGTCAGAGTAGGTATTTTGGAAGCTTTGCCTAAATGTAGTGTCAATAAATAAAAGTATTTAATAAATATTAAAATAGCATTTTATTTTTTTAAACCATTCTAAAAACCTGAAGATTGAAAAATTACTCCTAATCTGAAGTTCAGCAGCTTCTCTTCAGAGTTTCACATTTTCTTTAGCTAAAATTAGGTGAAGTCTCATTACGTATCTCAGAAGTATTTTATGAGGGTTAATGGATACAAGGTCTACAGACAAGCACATGAATGCATCTGGATTGAGCTCTTTTGCTAGCAAAATTGTAACTGCTAACCAGTAATTAAATACTGTAGTGTCATAATTTGTGGCAGGTGGCTTAACTACCTCTGTCAGTGGTACACACCACACAAAGAAAGCCTCCCCTACTCTGCCTCGTGGATCAATTTGCATATCCTTTTGAAAGTAGAAGAGAAAGCTTTTTCTTCATCAGAAGCAGCTACTGCCAGTAGGACATCTCTGGAATGCAGGGTAGGATTGGAAATCATTATGAAATGTCAGCAAGGACAGTGGTATACTACTCATGGCTCCCACAGACTAGGACAAATTTTGCATATCCACAGTCAAACCAGAGAGATGAAGAAAATTACTTTTCAGTGTAGCCACAGTATTTAGAGTCTTGGCTAGGCAAACAACAACTTTTTTTTAAAACACAGTTGATCCCAAACTAAACTATGTTCACCAGATGGAAATAAATGGATGGCTGCAAAGGTAAAAATGAATTAAATATTGAGAGTGTACAAGGCAAAAATGAAAATACAATATATGCAACTATTTCGATAGGGAAACAGCTGTAAATAAAGACTTCACTCAAAAAAACCCCATCACAAATGCTTGAAAAACAGGTTATTCAGAGGGATGTACACAGAAAACTCTCAGAGAGTGGCTGTCTTCCTTCAGTATATAGCACGGCCATAAGGACAGAGCACAGTCTTTCTTGAAGCAATGACACCAAAGATCAAATGTATGTTGAGGAAGAGCAGAGATCAAGCTTACATAGATACAAAAAAAAACTAGAGAAGAACAAGTACAGCTCAATATCCAAAATTCTTTGAGCATATAACTCTATGTATATTTACAGGGAAGATTTCAAGAAGTATTGTATAAAAGAAAAAACTGAAAGAGACTTTCAAGGGCTAAAAGCCTGCCTTTTCTATTCACATACTTATTCTTAGAGCTTCAGAATACTGCTTAATAAAAGCTTTGCCAGAGCTCCAACAGGCAACTCTGCAGTTATCAACTACAGGAATATTTTGTACAGGAGTTTGGAAGAGAAATCACAGTTACTTACACTTCGATAAGATTGTTTAGTTTAGGGAGAGAGGACTTTTTCTTACTGAAAATCTTACCAATTAATCAATAAAAAACCTCAAAAGAGTGTTTTGGACTTCTTGATGGTTTAAATGAAAAAATGATGGAATATTTCCATAGGGTCTCCTCTTGTCAATAAGAGACAAATATTATCTACTATGCAAAACCCATTTGCTAGGTGAGAAATACAGCAAGAATATGGTATTCAGGGGGCAAATAAGACAGATGAACTAATATGCTGAGATAAAAGAAGACCAGATCTTAGGTTAGAACCTCTAATTTCCATGAAAAACTGACAAAATCTGTAACTGTAGACTGAATTCTCCCCTTCTGGCAGAAGAGATTGTTATTTGCTTTTCTATCACACGTGGGCAGAGAAGAAAAATTCATTTAACCTGTGACTACATGGTTTCTAGAAGTTAAAAATCCCACAGAGGAACTGGATGACCGACCAAATGGTGGAATAATCAAACCCATCAGAATCCTCCCTGCAGGGTACAGCAACATGAAAATACTTGAGATAGCAAAGACAGACTGAAACAGCACCTAAAGGAACGCTCAGAAAATGAAATGAGAAACCTGAAGTCATCAGGACAAACAAATGTCCTGTGACCTAGGAGAATGTTACTTGCACATACAGCAGACTGACAAATATATTCTGTTATCAAAGTAACGCAGATCTTATGGTCTGCTGTAGTTTGAAAGAGTATTTCTCGCTGGGCTCTCACTGGAGCTAGCCAGCAAAATGGAGAGATGCTGGATGAGTAACACAGGAATGTAAAAGGTTGTACACCTATTAGAAAAAATTACCCAAAGTAATTCAAAAACCAAAAATTAAAAAAAGAAAACCAAACCCAAACACTTGGAGGAACTCTTTTCCATTGAGTTTTTTAGTACAAAACATGAGTGCGATATTGACAACAGCTACCAAAATACACAGAAAGTTGAAATGAGGTGTGTATCAGCTCTCAGATTCTGGGATATTGCCACAAACATTAAGTTCACACACCTGAGCATCCAGGCTGCACATGTAGCCAAATCAGGTCTTCTGAAGATAAAGGCAACCACACAGACTGTTCTGAGCTAAACAGAAAGACAAGCTGATGGGAAAGGAATTGTTATTTTTGCAGATATTGCCTGAAACTAATCCATTTTTCAAAAACAGTAATTCGTAATTTTGCAAACTCACATGTATTGAGTTTGCAAGCCTCCAGACACAATGCTAGGAAAGGCACAAAAGAGGAAGGTGGCTTACAAAGGCAGATGCTATAATGTAGTTTTGGGGATCAGACAAGTTCTTTCTGATAGAAAGAGTGGCAATATGATGTATACTCAAGTTCTCAAGGATGACTGATACTCCCTGACTGCTGGGCAAGCAGGAAAAATGAAGTAAAGATATGGTAGTGGTAGAACAGGGAAGCCTTCTAATTCATATTTAGTGCTTAGAAAAGCACTAATCCTGGAAAGTGATTTGTTGATAGTTACCAGGAGAAATACCAAGAGTTTAGAACCTATAAAGAGATAATTGCCCAGGTTTGCCACACCAAAAACATTTCAATCAGCCAGGCTTTTAAGCAGGAAAACATCTTTATGCATTGAATGTGCAGTTATTCTAGCATCCTTGTAAAGATCCCTGGTGAGATGCACAGGTCTGTGAAATGATCCTGGTGCTGGATCTGAAATACAAAGGTACTTCTGATGTGAAAGTCTAAGGCAATGTGGAAAGAACAAACAATGATACAGATACTTGCAAAACTGATTTGACAAAAGTCCTGGTCTCAATTCAGTATTAAGTCTGCTTTGAAAACAAGCATGGACTAAAGGACCTTCCAGCATGAAGTAATCTGTGATTATTCACACCTTGAATTGGAATAAAAATACGTTGGTTTCATATCCAGTGGTTAGTCTGAAGACTCCACTTTCTAAAGAGTTAAAATAAATAGCTGCTCTGTTCCCCTCAGCTCCACTGGAATGAGTTCCATTGTACAAGATCCAGCAGCCTGCTGAGGCAGCTTTTGTTGAGCCTGGAAATCAGTATTTTTCAGAAACAGGACAACAGAACTATGGGTCAAAGGGTCAAGAAATCATCTTTCTGTACTCATATTCAAGAGAAATAAGACAACCTTCCTTTGGAAAGAAAGCGGGCAGAAAGGTTGGGGAGAAGCTAGCTAGGAATTTTAAGGGAGACTACTTGGAGCAAAATAATACCTCATTGATCCCTAGGGTACATTAAAATACTTAACATCAAAACAGTTGCCAAAGGATGGAAATAACTGGAGATATACCTTCGCCAAAATATTTACTGGCTTGTATAGAAGACGGCATGGCATGTTGCAGCCTGGAGGCATGAAGCACGGGCAATAAGCTTCTCCCCTTGTAGACAAGTAAAGCACTCCTAACCATTTTAGTGTGGCCAGAAAACTTCTGGTACTGCACCACACTGTTGGTCTGCATGCCAAAAAAACTATGCCCAGGGGAAAGTTTTCAACCACAGATGAAAAGCTCTGGATAGGTCTTAGATTTAAAAAAAAGACCTCAAGACAAAGCCTACAGAAAAAGGTGTTTCTCAGTAGCAGATTGCTCCTTATTTGGCAGGGTTTGAGATTAGACTGAGCTAATATCATGTATTTTAGCTCTAGCACTAGAGATCCTGCAAGGGAAAAAAAAAAAAAAATCTGTTTTCTTATATATTCTGTTAGTACATAAGTACCTATGGGAACTAGTACACATACAGAATCACAGAACCAGCTGCCTGAGGGAGAATCGAAGTTTCCTAGTCTGGGTGTACCAAAACCCATCACTTTGATACTGAAAAAAATTATTTGTAAAACAAAAAAACCAACTACTCACATTGATCCCACAAACGCTTAGCATCTGCTGCTTTGGAAAAAACTGTTTTGCTCTATTCCCTATTGATACTAAGCAGGGCTAGTAAGAAATCGTCATGTATTGACTTGTCTTGAATACACAGAAGAAAATACAGACATTTAACTGTTTCAAAGTTTATTGAATACTGTGGGTTTTTTCCCACAGATCTACAAAAATAGGAGTTGGCCATCCTTCACAAAATCAAAGGCGATAAAAACACATTTTCTCTTCATGAACAGGACACTTCAGTTTATGTTTGTTTTGAGGCCCAAGGAAACCCCTTCCTTCCAAACTTTGGTAACACTGGCAATCAGTTACACTGCACTGCCATTTAAAAAAATTAAGATGCTGCCGTTTTCCCTGGTGTCTTGCTTTTTGCTTTTATTTGGCAGAAAATACAAAGGCATGGCAGGAGGACTGTCCTACTTCTCTAGACCTGGAGGATGGAGCCCCTGCTTTGTGCATCTGTTCTGGACTGAGCATTGTTGTAGTTTAGCACTGTGGCTAGACAGATGATTAAAACAGACAAAGAAAAATAATTTCTGAGTATTGCAGAACTGAAAATGAAGTAACCGAAAGATTTATCACATGACAAATTAATCAGTTAACAAGGGCAAAGTAAACATATAACTCTACTCGTACCAAAGGAAAATAGTCCAACATAAAAAGCAATTATTCTTTGCAAATTTTGCTGTAACACATAGGGTAAGAGAGGTAAGGAAAAAACCAAAACAACAAAAAACCTAGCCAAAAATCAAGAAAACTGCCTGTCATCTTTCCTATTACCAATTCACACAAGGACTTAGAAAGTTAGTCAATCCACATCACACTAAGAACCCTGAACAGATGGCACTTCTTTCAAGACAGAAAACATTAGTTCAAACTGGTTTAGAAACTACTATAGAATTACATTGTTATTCCCAGTGGGACAACTTAATTAGTGTTATTAAAATGCAAGCCAAATGAGCCTTATGGTGAAGCATAATATTAATGAAGAAGAATTTTCAGAAGCATCACAATTTCATTTTTATTGTATAAAATGTTACAAAAGTTGAACACCACCTTTTTAATGTTAACTTAAAAGATAGTTTAATTTCATTTTTCTTTTCTAAGTGTGCTTGCAGACATGTGACTTTCTCTGTTTAAACCATACCATTTTGCTACCTCAATTTGTCCAGATTATTCTCATAAACCAAATAACTTAAACATGTAGTTAAAATTACATAACTGCTAGATTTAGTGATTATTTTTATAAGCAAAAGATGAATTAGAATATAAAATGAAATCAGTGAAAGCGTGACCACGCAGCTAGTGAAAGGTAAAAATTAAAAACTGTTGAGTGGTATTGTTCCAGTATTCACAGATAAAAACACAATAAAATGAAGAAAAATGAAATGACATACAAAATGAAGGGTAAGGGAACCCTGGTGAACATATCTAAAATAAACAATTATGGGACTAATATACTAAATAGTTTAAAACAGTTTAAAACCCAGAGACCTCAAAAGGTGTGCTTCTAGGAATGACTGCTAAAAGAAAAGAAAACACTTCTATCCCTTCCAGAATGATTTACACACATAAAGGGGGGGGGAGGGGGAGAGAAAGAAAGAAAAGAAAAAGAAAGAAAGCCAAACACCTCTCCCTCCCGCCAAAAAGTAGAATGATTACTCTTGCATATTTCCTAAAATGTAAGCATAGAACTCATAGTTTGCCTTATGTATGCAACTTAGCCTTTCACAAGAGAAACTCAGAAGAAATATGCTGCCAACTAGCTAGCTTCATAAATGTTCATTATTTTATCTTTTGCCTTCTGAAATATCACCATTCCGGTTCCAAAAGGGGTATAGTAGGCTCCGTATGGTAATTAAGTCACTGTAAGAATGTTGCCATTGCCCAATTTCCAATTTGAAAACTAATAGGAGTATGCTGTTGCTCTCCAATAATTACGCAGCTAAAAATGCAGATAACCCTAGAGAACGAAATCAGAAGTTCCTTGCTACTCTGTCTTTATATACAACAATTGGGACTCAGCATCTTAATTACTATAATAAACTAAATATGCTAAGATCAGCTTAAAAAGTAGCTCTGAACCAGAAGCAACTAATTCACAATTAAAAATATATATTAAAAATCAGAAAAGTGAAGAAGTAGAAATGAATCAGTATGTCCTACACATTTTCACCATGGAGAGTGAAAATGAACTTAGTTCATTGATAGTGAATGGCCACATCTCACTGGATTTCTTGCACCTTAAGTTTTTTTAGGAATCATAAATATTCCCTAGATTTTCATGTTTTCAAATTTCTATTGTGTTTTAACTCTGATGTAAGGTTAGGAAGTACTAACTTCTGCCAATCATTTCAGTAACTGATGTCGTTATGTCTAGCCACACAGCTTTTATTTCAGTTTTGGGGACAACTAGCTCTTCCAATCTGTATTTGCCAAACACTTCAAATTATTTCAAGATTAGAATTTCTTTGCAAACAGAAGATATACCTTGGCATCTCCATCTGGTAAGAAGAGATAAGCTCCACTTTTATCTCGGTTACTGGTAGTTCCATACCAAGCAAACTCCACCTTCATTTGATGATTTTTACCATCTTCTTTGGTATTTATTTTCTAAAAGGACAGAGATTCATGTTAGGTTTCCATAAAGAAGCAAAAAACTTCTCAAAAAAGCAAAACATAGTGTTTTGAAATAAAATATAACATACCTCCAGTAATCCAGACATTCCAGAAAACCATAGTTTCATGTGTGCATTTTCTAAGATTATATTATCCACAGAATTCTGCATCTCTTTTATCTTGAAAACTCTGTCTGCTTTCTCCTGTCTGCTATTCCTTACATATATGTTATAGTCAGCTAAAACTGATTCTGAACTCTCATCTTCCAAAAGCTGGTAAACTCCAATCCCAAGAGGTGGTACATGTGCCACAAAAGAGATCTGTTGGGAGCAAGTAAGTAGTCATTACTAAAAATAGCAAAATATCAACTCTTTATGCTGAATTCATGTTCAGAGCAACTCCGTTTGCTTGAATAATTTTAGGATGGCTGAGTGTTCCTATAGTCCATAAATAAATATGAAGAATTAACAAGCAAAAATATCTGCATCAGTAATTTGCTTAGCATCAAGATAACCATTATATTAATGCAATAATAATTTTGAATCTTGTTAAGAGTGCTAGCTGTGGTATGCAGTTCTGAGTATATCTGCTTTTCACTAGAGATGCACATGTACTGGATCAAGTGCACGCGGACTCTACTTACCACATCAGTTTGAAATTTAAATTCAAAAATGCATGAATTTAACCAAGTATAAAGCAAGTGTCTCATTTTTAGTCTCTGTTTTTTTAGGAGCTATAATTTGCACAGAAGAGTAGCACGCAAGGTACATCTCCAAAGCAATTGGTTTAGAATTTGACGTCCAGATAAGTAATTTCATTTCCTCTTCTTCAGGCAATAAAAGTACTAATTATTGTGCTGCTTTTGGCTGGAATAAACTTAAATTTCTTCATAGTAGCACATATGATGCTCGGTTTCAGTATTAACCACATTGATAACACAGGGATGTTTCAGCTATGGCTGAGCAGGGCTAATGCAACATCAGGGCCATTTCTGATGCTCCACGAGGGATGAGGCCAGGGTGCACAAGGAGTTGGGAGGGGACACAGCCGGGACAGCTGACCCCAAGTGACAAAAGGGATATTCCAGAGCAGGTGACATCATGCTCAGCAATAAAAACTATAACAAGAAAAAGGAAGAGAGGATGTTTGGAGTGATGGAGTTTGTTTTCCCAAGTCACTGTCCCGTGTGATGGAGCCCTGCTCTGCTGGGGCTGGCTGAGCACCTGCCCAACCTTGGGACACAGTGAATGAATTCTTGTTTTGCTCTGCTTGTGTGCACAGCTTCAGCTTTACCACAATCCTTCTCACCATTACCCATCCAACTCTTTCCTCCACCCTACTGAGTCAGTGAGCAAGCAGGTGCATGGGGTTGAACTGCTTAACAGGGTTTACCCACAATAATTATCCCTTTGGAACACAACAGAGGACAGTTATTGAACTGTCTTCACGTAAATATTATGCTGAACGAAGTTCCCTACATCAAAAGGAATCAAAACATAAGCCTGAAAGCAATACAGTATTACTAGTACAGTAATACATTACTACTGTATCATTAAAAATTTAACAAAATAAATTTCTGATGTGTAATGTGATCATTACCTTCTATAATGATGTACAACCCAAAAATTCTCAGAAGTTTTGTTTCAAACAAAAAACAGGAGGTGGGCTTGAAGATATCTGTCCAGCTCAAGTATTTGGAAGGGAAGAAAACATCTGAATGTAAATGCTTATGTCATTGCCTTTACAAGACCTTCCAGCTGGAGTGCTTGAGAACATACAGACTTGTGTGACTGTGTGTACAGACTAGCACTTGAAGAAGAAGCAGCTTGAGAAAGTTAGGGGACAAGACACACATCTAGTATTTTCTGATCATGCAGCTGAAACTGATCCTTTAAATGTAATAAATGATACCACAAAAGTTTTAACAGCTTATCAGTTTAAGAAACATTAATGCTAAACACATGTATGTTGATTTTTTAGGGGTTTTTGGGGGTTTTTTACTTAAAACGACTGAATTAACAGTACTGTCTACAGAGAATAAAACATATGAAATATGCTTTCCATTTTCTTCAATTATGAACCTACAGTATCTGTCAAAAAACATATTTTGATTCCTTTTACTTAAAGTAGGGTACCTGATAAGCTTCATGTGATACTGTAGTTGCTCCATCCCAAACAGCACTAATTTGGACAGTCACAGGTTTTCCCAAAGGAGACAATAATTTAACTCTGGGTGAATTCACATTCACTGAAACCACTGAAAATCGCTCTTGGTCCGTAGGATTATGTATCAAAAGGTATCTGAAAAAAACATATTCACTAAATTATCTTTTGGCAACCAAGCTTCCTCCTTCAGGTTAATGTTACTGCACATAAATTTTACATACAGAGGATTAAAACAACGTTAGAACAACAGGTACATACCACAACAAATAGATATACAAAACATAACCAAGAAACAATGGATATTTAACATCAATTCTTTGCAGATCTTCTTTTCTTAATGCTATTATTTCTCCAAGAAATTTTGAAAATTCATTACAAAAAATACATCTATTTTCCATCATAGCTGCTAAAGAATTACTATCAACAGTCGCAAGCACAATCAAGATACTTAGGGGTATTTAAAATGTATTTTTCAGGCTGACCTATTAAATTCTCATCCAAAATTGTTGTTTATTTTTTAGCACAGCTTGGAAAAAACGAAATGAACAAAACCGGCTGCGTGTATATATATATATATATGTATGAATTATATATGTTCATTAAAGGAACTCGTTTCTTGCTCCTTTAAGGGAAAGTACAAAATTATTTTAATTATAATTTACCAACATTTACTATGGCAACTGTTTGCATATTTTCTTAATAGGTAAATATGGAATAACTAATTTTTTATGTAGTCTTATGCCTTTTTTTCCATTTGAACACAGATTATGCTATTAACCAAAAGAATCAGCCCTGAGCTGAACAGACTGACTTTATTAGCCTATATATTTTTTTTATTATTACAGGTTCATTTATTGTAAGGCATAGAAAAACAAAATCNTGCAGATTCTTCAGGGATTTGTCCGTGGTTTTTTTTCTCTTGCTTTCACATCTTAAACCTCAAATTCAATTACCCCATTCACATATCAAACCACTTCACCTAGAATTGTCTCCGTCCACCCAACCTATAAATCTCATTCAGAATCCTAACCAGGCCACCATTCCCCCTTATCTTTTTACTGGCTTCCTTTCTTTGCCTGCATCAAACTTGGCTAGTACATTTCCCAGCACTTCACTGCTACTCTATTACCTCACAATCAGTGGGAAATGAAAGGTCAACTCCAACTTCTCATTAGTTGAATAAACAAAATCAGAGGCTTTATTAGTTTTTTATATCAAGAACCTTTGGATTACTTGCCATATATCAAATGAGCTTCCCATAAAAATTATGTTCCTTTTAACTCCATAAATTCCTGTGCTGAAGTATTTTTTAAATCATGACTTCTGAGCATACCAGTGATTTTCAATGTGTATTTGTGATCACAACCAAAAATGCTTTGGGGATGCTCTTTTTTGCCCTGTTTCATGCTGAAGACTCCTAGATTACTAGACAATATAATAGTTAACCATATTCTGGGTCAGCTTTCAGAGTATTTAAGAACTTGTGCAAGACTTTCTGAGAACCTCCCCTAGACTTGGGTACGGCATTTTACACTTCTGCTTACCTGGACGTGTCCTCTTTCAGGGTAAGATTTTAATTTAAATGTTTTGGTTAACCTTAACAGGTGTTTTTGTTGCTTTGTTGGGTTTTTTTAGATAACATTAGTGGAATCAAAACCTACCTAAACCAACCCTGTTCTCAATCTTGACCCATTACAAATTAGGAAGAGTAAAGAAATTCTATTAATAAAACTTTTTTTAAGAACTCCTCATGTACTGTGAAAAAAGAGTGTTAAGAACTCTGTCAGAAACAATACAGATTAAGAGATGATTGAACACCAAAACTCAAAATAAATCCTCATTCTCATCCATCAACAGAACACCACATCTTTTTTTTTCCTTCTTATAAAATTGAATTCCTCAATTCTTATGCCTCTTAGTAAAAGGAGAACTTATGCATATAATAATTTTTCAGTAATGCTACACATCCTCATTAAATTTAAATTACCTACCAAGCAAAGAACATACTAGTGCAAAAAATATTTCCAGGAACTTTGTTCACCTTCCCATAGATACAAACATACTTTACAGCTTTAATTAGTCACATGACAGATTTACCTTTAACAAAAGACCTTAGGAACTGCCATATTATTATTATAGTTCATCAGGCGACATTTTTTTAATTTGTATTTGGATTAAACAAACCTCTTGTTGTACCAAAATATATAAATTTTTTAACTTATTGAATCAATATATTTTTAGTTCATTATGTGTGTATAGAGTAATAAGATAGTCAGAGGAATCTAGCAATGACAGCGCAGATTTTCAGCACTTGAAATGCAGTAATTTTGACTAGATACTAACATTCTGTTTTGACATATTATTTCATGAAGACTGCAGAATTTATACAAAGTCAGATGTAATTCTTGTGCATATACAAAAGCAGTGATTAACGTAAGTAAATCACATTACTCCTAAAGTGCCATTCAACTCCCACCCTTAAATAACTTCCCACCATAAAAAGTGTAGATTTCATTTGAAAAAAAGAGTTACACCTCACTTAAGCTGTATCATTGCAAAGAATGCCATGCAAAAAGCTGAGTACAATTGCTTAATGCACTGTGGTTGCATTACACAGAGGAGCAACTTGATCATATTGAAAGGTTTTCTATTCCTTATTTTAAGGCAAAAACATGAATATTACTGTCATTCAGAAGCAGCAAGAAAATATTTTCTTTGCATTATTCAGGTCACTGGTCTTTGGCAACAACACCAAGAAAACTATTAAAGTTTACATCTTTAATCCAGTTAAAGAGTGAAGGGATTTAATGCTTATTGGTAGAATTAATATGAAAAATTTTATCTGAAATACTTTACTTTAGAGGCACCAAGAGTCAGCCGTAATTTCTTTCATTTATTCAAGAAATCTAAGAATCCTAAAACTACATTAATATAAACGGAATTGATACAAAAACCAAGACTAAACCACTCACACGGAGACCACGTATTTCACCTCTGCACTGGGAGCAGGAGTTAACTGCTCTCAGCCCATCAAAAAATGAGAAATTACTGCTCTTAATCCTAATTGGATGCATCACAAACATTTGCAATTTTAGAAAAGCAATTCCTGACACCTCGTTTTCAGACACTTTTGGGAAGTTATACCTTGAATTCTTTTATCCCATACTTTTTTGGATGATTTGATTCAAGCATCAAATATTTTGACCAGTCTTTCCTTCAAGATTTAACTTGTTGTGGAACATTTTCAGCAAGAGCTGGAACATGCCCCACCCCCTCCCCCCAGCCCCACTTCTTATTTCAAATACTTTCATTATTCAATTAAGAAAACATGTAAACTGCTGTAGTTTTATTTACAGACAAAAATATGAAAAAAGACAATTTAGATTTCTAACAACTTTAATCTCTGCCTCCTAAAAGAATATTGTTTCTTCAACAGAAGAGCTTCAGTATTTCAAAAGATCAAAAGATCACCATCTTCTGTTTCTCCAATGTGCATAAACATATGGGCATATATATTGATACACACATTTACTAGTAACACCTGCAACACATTTACCATAATTACTACTTCCTTTTGAGGTTCAATCATTGTTCTGTCACAAGGGATGCATTCAACTAATATGAGAAACCACAACTCACTACTAGTAAATGTCAGGGCATCATCAGTGACAAAGGCTTATCCAAAGACAACCTCTTCAAGACTTGGATTCACAGTTCAAGACAATAGATTTCATTGCTCAGAGGAGTAACTTTATTCAAATACACTTGGAGAACCAATTCCCTGAGGAATTTTAATCCAGACTGAGCAGTTTTACTAAAATTTCTCCAGCAAACATTCTGAGACAGATTGGAGCATTTCCCATTATAAATGGTTTCATCAGAGTCAGTTCTCTGGACACACATGCACAATTTTAATGCAAAGTTACACGAACAAGACCTTAAAAGCTGATTAGTTTCTTTCACTCTTCTCCTACAAAGGCTAAGGTAAAAACCACCTAAGTGGTGAAAAAAAAATGCAACAAGTACACCCAATACTGAGAAAAGATAGAAGCCATGAATACAAATTATATACTGTATCAATGGTCTACCACTGAAAAACAAAAAAGAACACACAGATACACGTAAGTTCCGAAAACATCAAGGGAGGAGTAATGAAAAGAGATTAAAATGCTTTAAGCTATAGAGAAAAGGAACTGCAGTAACTCTACATATGGTAAAAGTCACCAGAAAGACTGGTGGGTTAGAAACCACAATTCAGCTAGAAATGTATTCTGAGTTCTTGACTGTTGATGGACTTTGATAGACTAAGACATTAGAATTGCAAACAAAATTGAAATTCTCTAAAAAAAAATCATCTCACTGGGGGATGAAGATAGAATTAAAACTGTTTCACATCTTAAAATTGCAAGAAAAAATTACTTTGAAAGATGGGACAAGAGTCAGTAGGTAGTAATGTGTAATTACTGACCACTGATGTATATGAGATAGAAACAAACTAGGGCTTGATATTTAAACTGCATAAAGCACTGCTTGCCATGGCAGCTTGCAAAAATACCATTAAAAAATCTAAACTATGTGACTTCTGATGTACGCTGGAAGTTAACAAAATAAACCCCAAAAAGTCCAAGAAAACTAGAATCCTAAGAAACTGCCATGAATTGCCATTACACAGGTGCCTGCCTTTGGGGGTGGAAGCACATGGAAGGAAAAGAACCAAGACCATTTATTTTATCTGTGCATTGTGCAAATATGTACAACCTCCCCTTAAGAAAAGACTTCTGTGATTCTTGCATTGAAGCTCAAGAAAATATCTAGATACTTATTTTCCTCATTTTTTTAATACAGAACAAACAGAACAAAACTATGAGTAACTTGAGCACAAAAATTACTCTCCTGTTATTTAAAAAGCTCTCTTCTTGCTGTAGGGGCCCATGGGGAAAAACTTGGAATAAAACCTAACCATAACAATTCCTTTTTCTTAAGAATGAAAACTACTGAATACTTACTCAAACTGCTAGGTAAAAAAAAAAGTTATGTCAAGTTACTTGGCTCTTTTCAAAACTCTTATGGTCCCTCACGTAAGAGTCAAGGCCTTCCCAGTCAAAAGTATGAACAACATGACATTTTACTTACAGGTCCTCTCATCCATTTTGTATGCTTTTCTGCTATGAATTACTAAAGATGACCTATAAAATATAATTATAGAGCCTACAAAATATTTTTTCTGAAAATAAATGCCATATATACAATCTTCAGGATATTATCTGTTCATAGTGCTCCTCTGGTTATACAGAAATTAGACATTTTCCAATATCTCAATCCATGTTCTGTTCTTAATATTCCTTTAGGAACAAAACTCATCAAAAGCCAACTGTGCAGGCTCATGATTGTGACACTCTCCTTGGCAGCAGATTAATGCTTTTTTCCTACAGCTCTTCTATCAGTTACTAAATTGAGCTTCAGAAACTGCATTTCACAGCATTTCAAGACACTTCTCAGTTCTATTCAAAATTCATTTTGTAAGAAAGTTAGGCAACAGAGAAAGTTTTGGACAAAGTTATTCAAACCTTCATGCATGAAAATCTTGTGACGAATGTCCTCCACTTTCTGAAGGTATTTGAGTCTGATTTATGCTCATTTCAAAGAAAACTTGACTCGGTAAGTATTTTAAACTATCCTTATTTCCCCTCTGTGAAATGAATATTTATTTCTCAAATGTAAAATATGCTCATGATTTCACCCAAGTTAGACTTCTTCTATTATATGTTATTGTAAATACTGAACTCTAAGTCTCTGTGTACCTTGAACTATTATTAGTGACATCTGATCACAACCTTGTTTCAATAGTGGCAAACTCTACTAAAAAAAAAAGGAGGAAACAAAAATATGAAAATCNGAGCAATACCCATTAGATGCATCAGAGGTTTTTGCAGGTTTTTTTCCAGAAGGGAAAAGTACACTTCCAATGTTACATCACACCAACTAATTTACAGAAATATGATGTTAGGGATTTAGGATATTTCTTTTAGAAACAGAACTTCTGGGTGATAAGGAGAGGGAGGGGTGTGGGGAGGCAAAGCGAAAATGCAGGATTTTCCAGTATTAGGAAATTTCTTGACCCTTTGCATTCCCACAGAGAACTGATCTGTTGCTACTAATCTACACAGTTAATACTCCTCACCACATCCGAAACCCACCTACCTATAGTAATAATAATAATAAAAAAATGACCAAAAAAGTCCTCCACAACCTCCCCAAACATCACTCTGCACACATTTAATGTATAAAACAGTTAAAATACCCAGCACTCAGACAATCTTTCATCAAAAGTGATACAAAAGCACTCCAGCTTTTACAGCACATCTGCCAAGTGACAAAATAGCATTTGTCAGAGGAAAAAACCTTTTTGTCCTGAACAGAAAATTCTGTGTGCCTGTACAACAAACAGAACATAAATTGCTCTGCTTGAGCAACAACTCTAAGCAGAAATGTGCCCTCATTAGAGCAACCAGTTCTTATATAAATGTCAGGCAGCCTTTCAGATCACTGGAAGGTCTTATATGCCTTAAACCAGTCCACTTTTCTGTTTTATTCCACCTGGTCAAACAGAAGTCTAGGTACAAAACAGACTGTTCTATAACCTTAGGTCATGTTAGGTACTACAAAATACCCCATTTTTCTATGACTCTCATGAGTAAATTGAAGAGAGAAAAAAAAATCTAGGTATTAACAAAACCCCCCAGTGGACTGGAAGGTGTAGCTTGACCTCTTAAACAAAATGACAAATCAGTAGAGCCAACTTTGAAAAATGCTGCAATCACTATTCTTGAAAGAGTCCAAAACTGATGATACTGCTCTGCAGCTCAAGCACCAGTTTTTCTAATATA
>VXAZ01008461.1:0-12502 GCA_013399875.1 Gymnorhina tibicen | reverse complement strand
GTTTTTCTAATATACAATTAAATTTTTATTTACTTTACAGATTTCCTCCAATTACGCCTTCCTTTTTTCCACTGCATGTTTAACAGGACTCTTTGAAACAAACCTGTATGCAGTTATAGATTTATCTTCCTTATTATCAGTTTTTTTAAACTAAACAGACTAAGTGTTCTTGTTTTCTTATTAACCCTTTCCAGGGTTTCACCCCCTATTTTTGATGAAGCCATCAGTCTTGAGCATAGCACGCTATTTCAGCTGCATTTTACAAAGAACATTTCCACTTAAATCATCCAAGAGCAAAATTACCTTTGACACCATACAAGCAACTCTCTTAATTTCATCTTCTGGCATACCTAGTCTTCTTCTGCTTCGCTCACGTCCATTTGGTCAGTCCACACAGTATTTTCCCATGTGATGTGCAATACTTCCACTTGCCTGCTTCTATGACTATGAAATAATGTCTCCAGTTTACCAAGATAGTTTTAAATACTAACCCTATATATAGAGTGGTTGTTGCCAGTATGACATCAAATTTTATAATCTATTTACATTCTACTCTGTTAGCATGACAGATAGAAAAGAAAACAACTTGTGACTTTATTGTCTGACCTAGAGAATTCCTTGCTTGTTTCTTGGCCTCACTTTGCACAAAAAAATTCCACCCTACTCAGATTGATACCAAAGGATATAATCTGAATAATATGTGATACCCAACATTTACCAATGAAAATTTATCAATGAACATTTAGAAAACAGCCAGGCAACCAGCAAGTCTATTAACTGAGAGAAGGTAGCACAAAGTTAAGGTCAAAGCAACAAATTAAACTACAGTGAAATTGTGCTTTGAACTGAATCAACACACCTAATGATATTAAAATAGTTTCAATAATTGCTAGAGATTTAACATACCTCCTCTGAGATACAGTAAATACTGAAACCATTAGCATTCATAACTATATAATCCTAGACATTTAATTAAATTGAGAAGTCTTTTGCTTATGATTAGGACCTATGCTCTCAGATGCAGTGTCAGATGTAAACACAAAAGCTGGGGCAGTAGGAATATGGGTGGTTTATTAAAAATCAAGATAGACAATCAGTTTTCTATTAAGTCAGAGAAAAGCAGGTTCTTCCCCAAGAGAAGATTCCAATACCTTCACTCAAGAGGCTTTTCACTGATAAAGTCTAAGGAGATTTATCAGCTAACCAGATAAAATAAATAATGCTAATATGTTCCTCTACATCACATCCAGGTAAGCTTCGTATCCAGGGATCAGCTTTTCATTATACTATCAAAGTGGTGATATCAAGAAATAAAGAGATATTATCAAGAAATAAGTAAATTCACAAGAATCTACTTCAGTAGAGTTGCAACTAACACAATATAATGGTGTAATTATAACAGCATTTGAAAAGGAAGTTCAATGTGTAGTTTAGAAATAGAGCTATGCTAAAATTACATATTATTTTAGGAGCAGTAACGTCTGATAGTTCTGGTTAACATAGAAATAAATAAAACCAGTTGTGCTTAAAAAACATTCCATAATCTTAGCTTGACATTTCAGAATCACTACAGGATTACCCTACCTAATGACAAACCCAAATCTGAATTTTAGACTCATTAATAAAGGTGAGAGAACTCACACACATGCATTCCTATGAATTCTCTCCTTTATAACTCTGTAGAGGAATCTTTATAATATCCATTGCTCATGCAAAAGGCGGAGAATTAGGCAGACAATAGGCACGCAATCCATCCCTCCACTCTCACAGGAAACAGGACCTTTGTGTGGCTTTCTCAAGAACAAACCATGGAACACCCTCAAGAAAACAGCATTCACAAAAAACACAGACAACGGCACAGCAAGAACTATATATGTTAAGAACACAAAAAAAAAATCAACATCAACCTAGGACAAGACTTTTAAATGTTATGTACCTACTACATATGCCAAATACACATACTTCCTAAGATCTAGATGGATTGTAGTGGCACACACATCCTAATCTGAAGCACATAACTACTCTCCAATTAAGGATAAAAGGATTAAGTCCAAAGGCACTATTTTAAATTTTTCTTTTACCACAAAGTTGTGAGAAGTTCTGAGGTCCAAGATGGGCTTGAAGCCCCCTGACTTTTTCAGGATCAGGAAGTACCTTCACTAAAATCCTTTCCTTGTTCCTCTTGTAGTGCAGGCTTTATAAATCTGCATTTAGAAGGGAAAAAAAATCTGGTTCAGAAGAGCAAAAAGACTTTTAAGTATTCCATATCACTTCAGTCTGTGCCTTGAGAGCCTTGGACTAACTACATTATTGCTCAAAGTAACTCCAGTAAAAAGACTGAAAGGGCCAGTGCCTGGAAAAAAAAAGAAATAATACACAAATGTACTAATATACTGAAAATATGTATACTCTACTTCCAAAACTGCTTCAACAAGTACATGCATACGATGCAGATCTTTCAGCTGTATTCAATTATTCACTACCATATTCCTTCATAACAATCACTTTCTGTTTTTTGAAAACAAACTGAAGGTTTTTTCCTTTCCCTAGAGTATGCTTAGTTCACCTGTTCCTTCTGTGTTTCACGATACTTCCACTACAATGTTCTCAACAGAAACCAGAAATTTCTTGTAAGACCTAATTGTCATATTTTATTTTATTTTATGTTGAAATTTTTTACAGCAACCGAAGCATCAAACACCTTCACTATCTGACTGTACTGGTACTGCAAACCCAACAAAAGATGTTGACATTCTGTGCATTGAAATGAAAAGACTAAATTTGTGCAATTTAGAAAAACCGCAAAGATTCTAAGAATGCTACAACCTATGAACGTATTTACTGGTTTAATTTTGCAATGGCAAGTTCATAGACAGTCAGTAAACAAAAACATTTAGAACAGACTGTCACTCGTTCATCCACAGTAAGACAGACCAAAAACTGAAGAAAAGTTTGATGTTTAAGAATTTTTATACACTGAAAAATTAATCTTTAAAAATTTGAAATTTAGAATAACTTGAATTCAGAAGCATAGCATTCAAAAACTGAGTTTTGAAAAATAAATTCTACAAAAAGCTTTGAAGTACAATTGCAAATCAAAGCTGCTTTTTTCTTCTTCATAATGATAATTTATCATAACTCAAAAAATGTACCACAGTTCAGTTTTAAAGCCCTTAAACAAAAACAGGCATTAATCTCTTAGCTTATTTGTTGTTTTGTTTTTAGACTTCACAGATAAACTTTTAAAGAGATGTCAACTACTAGTGCCTGAAGTCAGTTCTGAGAGAAGCCTGCATGTACTGTATTTTTTCACTGTTTTTTTAATACAAGAAGTAGAAAACTCGCACAGAAAATACGGAAGCCTCTGAAAAACTGTTATGACCTTACACAAAGAGTGAGAATAAAGAGATCAAGGTGCTATGAAACTCTTCCATACCCCTCACTTCCTGTCCCATTAGACATTGTCAATGAAGAGTTTGCTGGGTTTGGTCATAAAGATAGTTGCACAGCTAAGTTCCACCTAAAAAACAGAATGAATCTATCATGCTTTTTGTTCATTTTGAAGTCACCACTTTTACCAGAATGATTTTTACTGAAATATTTATTTCAAGTTCACATTTAGTGATGTTTCAAGATTCAGACGTCTGAGTTATCCTGTGTCAGCCAAGCATTTCATTGCCTCTGCAACAGATCTTCCATCATGAAAACCAAGGAGAATGCTTTTAAAATATCCAATCAATTTAGTCAAAATGACCTTGAGTTTACTACAAACAGAACATGTTCGTGGCAGTTAGAGGTCACCTGAAATCTAGTAAATTGATCAGGCAGTTGAACATTGAGATTAACACTTTAAATTAATTTTCAAAAAGCCACTAGGCTGTATTCAACCTAAGCAGGCAGGGTATTGGAAACTAAAGTGCAGGCTCTTCATATATCACCTCCAAAGTGTTTTCTAATTTTTTTACCTACTTGCACTACTGGGTGCTTAATAGAAGTGCTAACTAAGAGTTGTTTCTTAATAAAAGCAGTGAGTCCTTAAGGCTTGACTGAATGACTATTCATCCTGTCCACCTCCCTGAAAGGTACTAATAGAGGTTTCACTTAAACAGAAACACAAGGTTTTGCATATTGCAATCACTATTTCATCCAATAAAAACTTAAAACTACTGGTTTGGTTAGAGTTTGTTTGTTTGCTTGCTTTTTCAAGATCTATTTTCTTCTCTGGGGAACAGGTGTGCATATTAACAATGCATGAATTACCACAAATATTTATGAACACATCTTAAATGATAAGGTATTCTTTCCTGTTTTCTTTAAACTTGTTTTTTTTTCTTCATTGACAGTTGAAAATGCCTTTGTTTCAATTGTCTTTTTTTTCCGGCTGTTTTGGATTATAACTAGGAATACATATGCCTCTGAAATTATGCAAGCATAAAAGGCAATTAAGATGTGTATTATTAAAATGCCAAATGCTGTTGGGGGGCCTCTCCTTGTAACTACATTGGACAACAGTTTAGGTAGATTGTACCAAAATGGGCAACATAGGTCTAAAGGGGAAAAAAAGAAGGAAACAAAAACCCATCACCAAAGCTAAAGTCGCTATAAAAAGATAATAACCCTGATCCAGTCACTTTCTAAACTCATAAAGACACAATTATGGCATGTGACTAACAAAGTTTCCTTCTCAGACAAGTATCCTTCCTGTAGTCATCCAACCAAATACAGTAACATACACACTGCTCTGTCACAAATTTTTGACCTGTGTACATTATTCTCTATCACACATTAAAGTTAGCAATATAGTTTTAATTTCTACATTATAGTGCTGTGTTGAGAAAGTAGTGAATACCCTGCCAAGTGAATTTTTGAAAAGATTAGCAACTTGAAAAATTACAGAGGTACATTGGGATTTTCTTTCTCAAAAAATACCACAAATTTTTGAACCAATGGGATAAACACAACTTATGCCAAAACCTTATGAAATACAACCTTATGCCAAAACCTGCTCATGGATAACAAGGTAAGGATAAAAGGCCAGAATATTTTGTTTCCTCTACTTGAAGAAAGGAAGCTTTCTTTTATAAGGTGGATATCACTAAACTCCTTTGTCAGATCTTTGAAGAAATAGTTGATTACAGTGTATCCTCCTGGGCAACCTAAATATTTCAGCTAGTGGAAATAGTGTCTGCTAAGCTATAAAACTGGCCTGATAAAGAGGTTATCATATCATATTGTTCCTCTAAGATTAGCTGACAAAAGTTATTTGTGGGAAAATTATAAGAATATTTGGTTTAGCACTAAAAATAATCCTAAACCGATGATTTTAAAAAAATTTTCAGTGCCATAGTATCTTCAGTTCAGATACCTTATACTGCCTTATACCATGCTTGTAGAGTGCAGTGGAGCTCAGTATTGAAACTGCCCAGCAAGGTACATGAAGGTTCAGGAGTTAAAATAAAAAAGGGGGAAAAAAAATAAAGCCTATTTGCAATTGTGAGGCCTTTTCACTCAGGTTCACCACATTGTGCCAAACAAGACCAGTACAACATCCAAGCTGGTGCAGACAGTCAATCCAGTCATTTGGTTGTGTATCATGCTCCTCCACAATGCTGTCTCCAGAAAACAGCACAGACAGAAATAGATGGAAAACCATTCCCCTCACAGTCAGTGTGCCCTTCATCTGCTGCTGACAGCCTAAACTGGACGACAAGAGGTTCAAACACACCCCCCACCCACCAAGTCCAGTGAGTACAAGTCTTTTGCCATTCAGGAAGTAAGACCTCTGGCAGACTGTTCCTAAAAACCTATTATTGTATTAAAGGGCTGGGCACTCACAGAGTATGAAGCAGCATCCAATTTATCAGCACACTCAACGGGCTTTGCTTCCAAGACATGCAGTAATTTTAAACTTCAGAACAAGACTGAAGTAGTTCCACATTTAGTTGGACATTATCTTGTGAAAGCTTCATTTTTCAGTTGAAAGTAATAATTTTTAAAAACCATGCAACTTCATTTATCAGTTAAAAGTGATCTAGTGTAATTAAAGACTCCATAATTTCAGTATTCAAAAGCCTGATTATAAGACCACTTAGTCATCCTGAGGTAGTGGAGTCAAAATTAAGATCTAAAATACCCTCTATACCTATTTCATCGAAATTAACACATTACTTTTAAAATAAAACTATGGATTCATAAAAACATCACAACAGCACTACAGAGAAAGATGCTCAGGTGGGGGCAGAAGCAATACTAAACAGGTTACATGTGGCACCTGCTTGGAAGCAGTTTGAAAGCTACTTCTCAGCTACATAACAATATGGAGATACTTCGTACTAGAACAATAACTACTGAAAGATAGATCTTTTCCTGCTTTCTTTTTTTCCCATGTAATCGAGTTGTGGTAGCTCTCCTGTACCATCTGTCACGTCAGTTTTCAGTACTGACTACAACTTCCATGAGCACTGAACACTTAACTGAAAAACACCCAAAAGGAAGGATGGATGAAAGCGGCAAAAAGCACACTACCAGCTATTTTCCTGTAGAAAACCAGTTATATTTGCAATCAGTAAAATAAGGGGAAAAAAACAAAAATAAAATGATTGAGATTTAAAAATCAATCTCTTATGTTATGAGCTTCCCATCAGCATGTCCCTCTAAACTCACAGGTGATACAAACCACACTTACAGAAGAATAACCAAGTTACAATACAGATATTTTTTAAAATTCTGACATGGAAATGCAAAAACAAAAAAAGCTAAATAGTCAATCAAAGAAAAGTAACACCTTGCCAGCTACACTGATTTAATTTCTATGCCATATAATGATGTATTCGAACACACTAATAGAAAGAAATCTTGGGATTTGATCATACACAGGTGAATAACAAAGACTATTAAGAACAGAAGATAAGCAAATAACAAAATTTTGGTGATAATCAGTATTTTAAATCTGCTGATGCCCCAAAATTTTAAAGGGAAAAAACCATTTTCTCTCTTATAAGCTTTAAAGTTTGAAGTTCAAGCATAGTAATTCTTAATAATAGATGTATTGAGTTTAAGCTTCTACTGAAATTAACATTTCTCATGAAATGCTACTAGAAAACTCAGATGCATTCATAATAATCACATACTAGATTTAACCAGTAGTTACTGAGTCAGCTTACATACCACTCTTCCCAATGTTAATAAAGTTAGTGGAATTCAGACTACAAACAGAGATAAAGTTAGGAGCCTAAAGAGACTAAGCTCATTTTTATAAGCAAAAACAGTTTAACAACCAGATATTCAAATGAAAATTTTAATAACAAAGGAAACATGAAGTAGTGTACACTTAAGCATTACTTTTAAAGTGTTTCCAAAAAAGGATGTAAAAAAATAAACAGGGTTTAGTCAATAATACCAATATTCTCTTATAATCTTTCTTTGCCCTGTCTCTAATTTTTCCCCTCTTCATTCGTTTTCCCATGTTTCTGACTGCAGTCTTTGAAACATAAATCACACCTTATATGACTGTTACCAATTTTCTACTAGTATCATCTTCTTAGTAAGTTAAGACCAGTTTAGAGAACAGCAGGAATAATCTGCTAGAATAATATTAATGGTAATGTCATGTATATCTATTTAATGTACAAGTAAGAGGGGGGAAAAAAAAATCCGCAAATGTCTGAAATTAATTAATACCAAAAAGGGAAAACTTACTCAGCATGTTATGCGGAGACAAAAGTGGAACACTGTATGCAAATAAAAGGTATATTAAGGGATGAAAGGGGCACAGGGAAAATTTCAACAGCTAATCTAGGTGAGGAAAGCAAAGGAAATAAAGCTATCCTCAAATGGCAAAGAAAGTCAACATCATAACTTGTCTCCAACCAAGTGCTTAGATACCACATATACAATCCGCTTCCAGCGAAGAAACCTGAGGAGATGATTTTGAAAAGCTAAGATATTTTAGCTAAATAAATAGGCACCTGAGTTCTTGGCCATTTTGGACAAGTTTAAGAAAATCTATTAGCACCTATATAGCACTCTAATAAGAGAAGTCCTATTAAAAAAAATAGTATGCCCTAGAGAAAAGCAGATGTATAGACACATTATGTACATTTAGTGCTGAAGGACTGACGACAACTTTCCCCAAAAGCTCACAAGAACTAAACTTCACTTACTTTTTCAAAGACTTTAATAATATTTTTTTAACAGTAGCAGTTAGTCTGCTACTGAATAGTTGGACACCTTCATGAATTAGGCAAGTAAGTCTTATTAGCTTGCCACTTGCTAGAACTAGAGAAATCAAATACTAACATCAGCAAAAATAGCATTCACTATTTCAAAATGAATCTTAAATCTTCTGTTCTGTAAGCAAAAACCTAGTATTATTTGATTTACACATACAGCTGCTCTCATTCCCATACATCTTTCTCACTTTATTTGGATCAGCCACTTTCAAAGAATGTGTACATCATTTCAGCTGGGACACCAAGTGCTCATGGGGATAGCAGGATGCCATTTTCAACTGAATACTGTACAACTACATATAAGAGAAAAAGTAAGCTCTCTCAATACAATGGAAAGTTGGAGTTAAGAGAGAACAATGTCCTAGTTTATCTTCTACTTGATTTTTAAAGACAATTCCAGTATTTATAAATTGTGATTTTTGGGCCTTATAAAAAACTTAACATTTTGCTCACAGAGTTTATTGAGGCACCTATAATTCTGCTTAATTAGAATCTTCTATTGCTTCTCTCAAGCATAATCTATTTAGTATTACAATGCTGTAAAAGCTTACAGAAACAGAATACTTACTTCAGCTGTGGTATGTGAGAAATGCCTATAGTTTTAACATGCTGTGTCCTCTTTCAGTTAGACATAATAATATTAGTATAATCTCCCAGACTAATTTTTTTAATTTTCTTTTTTTTTTTAAACGTTTAGCTCAATTTTGAGCAAAAATTTCAAAAAAAGAAGAAAAAGGACATGGCATAAAAACTACTTACTAGGTAGTGCAAACAGATACGTTGCTAAAAGAATCTCAGACACTGAGTAATATATAAATTATTTACCTTGGTTGCAATGTCAGCTTTATAATGGTCTTGCGGGGCAAAGAATCTTGAGAAGCCTGAACATCGTCCTACAAGAGAACATCTTTGAATTTGCTTTTGAATACACTTCAATGGACAATATATGAGCTTTGTCTATTATATGCATTTTGTGGAGTACAAAACTGTGATAACAACACCATAAACCAAAGGTTATTTTAGCACGTTGCTGACAATGACAAACTACTAAATTTAATAAAGTCCTTCACAATGACACAAGAAAGAGGCTCACTTTGACCAATTCACTGGGAAATATTTGTTTTCATTAAAGATCTTATTAGATTCCATTATCTAATTAATATGCCTGTGTTTTCATTTTTGCATACAAGACTTTATAATCACCAACTTCCTTCAAATTTTGCAAATACTTATCACATATTTTTATTAACTTTCTCCTGCTATAAATTTACTCTGAAACACTGCACTCCTGTGAACTTATCACAAGGATTCACCGTGTGGTCTCCTGTGGGCTCTCATTGATACCTTATATTGCACCCAGAGAAAAGTTTCAAAAAACATAATCTGGGGTGTGCTGTGGTACAGGGCTCACTTCCACTGAGGAAAGGTAGAGACAAGACATTGCTGTGACTGTTGCTTTAGTCCAAGAGAGCAGCCAAACTGCTGATTAAGAGTGCATTCCTGTCGATTCATACAATGGTGACCACTACAGACTTTGAAACTGAAGTGCAGAGTTCTCAGTTCCTCAAAACATCCTCAAAATCATCTTTTTCAAATCCAGCAATTGGATTTTCACTTACATTAAAATTTTCTTTCTGCGCTGAAAGAACTAAGACTAATATAGAGGAATAGTGTAATGGTTGTACACCTTTGCTTTTACAGTTTGAATCTCATCCATGATCCAACCAAAGTTGGGTCATTCTGGGATCTTTAAGTTTCTTCTATTTTTCAGTGCATTGCCTTTCAAGTGACTTTTTGTTTATTTACTAGTGTAGAGTTTGTAAAACTTAACACACAAATGAATAAACAGTTACCTGAATAAACAGGTATAAATAAACATGATGTTTTTGTGTGTAACTAATAATTAAGAAGAGTAGAAAAAGTGCAAGCAGTGACATTCTGGAATCCTTCAATAGTGTCTTATTCTTGACTTCTTTCTGTCTCCAAGAAAGGGAACTTTTCCCTGTTTGAACCTGCTGGAATGCTGCTGCTATGGTCTTGTGCTCTGTTCCTCTAAGTGTTTTTCACTTCTTCAACCCTCAAAAACAACAGCCACTTTCAGTCTGGGAATCTTCATCATTTGTCTTTCTCAGCCCTCTTGACATTCATTCTGAATGCCCATCTCTGAGCAATTCTTAAAGTCAGCTTCCATCAGCCACCAAAATACCACAATCTGTGCTCCAAAAGCAATGCCTTTGAACTTTCAACTTGCTCAAGGTTTGCAAAGGTGTTTTGTAAGTATCCTGATGTTCTCCTGTAGCAGTCTACAAATCCCATATTAGAAAGCCTTTGTTGCTATATCCAATGCGCAGCGGAGATACTAGATTAATGATATGCTGCAGATACTGTTTAGCATACAGATAAATCTTAATCTACTTTTGTAATCACCTATTTTTTATTTTATACAGACACAATAAATTCATTGAAATAAGAACTTTCTTTTTAATTTCTGCTTTCACAGTGGTAATAATAGCTTATTGAATTAGTATGCTCCTAGGCAATATACAGTTTAAACAGCAATTAGTACTTCCAAAATGCAGTGGTATTAATCTAGACTGATAAAGAACAGGAATTAGTAAAATGTAACATTGCAACATCTTCCAATATAATTCAGAGCAGGAGTAAAAACTTCATCCTATGAATGCCTTCAAAATATTCCTACTTTATGAAAGCACACATTCATTTTCCAAAGAGGAGAAAAATTATATATTTGTGACACACATGCACATAGCATACATATATGTATATATTTGTATAAAACTCATAAGAAGTATGAAGAACTATTTTAACTTTTTTTTTTTAATGTATACACGTGACTGGAAGAGTAATTCAAGATATGACATATTCAAGATATGACACTCCTGTGGTACAACTAAACCAGTAGAAAATATATCATGTTCATTATGTCAGAAGTATGAGGTAATCATACAGTAAAGATTGTCTTAACCCTACTATGTTTATGCACAAAGAAATTAAAGCATCTCGTTTTGTCCCTCTTCAAGGTAAATGCATTTAAGTAGTCTTCCCATAAATTCCTAGCTATCATAGAAGAGGACTTTTGTTCAGAAAGTGAAGAAACTAAGAATTCTGAAAGGGAGCAATATTAGCAAGTGTGTTTCTTCAAGGTGTTCTTCACTGTAAAATAGGTCTCAAAATGACACATGAGGATCCACTGCTGACTTTATCACCCATTTCATTGAATACTCCTGTTTCAAATAATTTCAGCAAAGGAACAAGATCACAAGGTCTAGACCTAATCTTGCAAACGAAGGTTAGACTTCTGTTAGGGAAGGAAATTTTCTTCTTCCCATATTTCTTAAGTTACAAGTGAAGTCCAATTACAGGACTGCATAGTGTTATATATTCACTTACATATGTATATCACTCAAGTCACCGACAAATTTATGCCCACAAGAAAATTAGAACAACTGCTTTCGCCATCTTGTTCACAAAGGGGAACAAAATAAGTCCCTTTCCTTTAGCTGTGTGGGCTTTTTCCAGCATCAACTGGTGACATGTTCAGTTTTTACTCTGTAATATCTTTAATTAATATGAAGAGTGATAAGAAGCAGATTTTTGAGAACGCATTAGCTGCAAATTTACTTCTGACATTTCCCAGGCTACTCAAACTGTATTCAAAAGACATAGTTCACATTTCATTTTTGGAAAAAATCAAGAAAGATAGCTCACCATCTTCAGGAATGGAGTTGCTGTGTCATAATTATAAGCACTTTTGTCCTTTAGGATAAGAATATGAGTAGAGTCAATTATCACTTTCTTCAAGTTCATTATTGAATGGAAAAGCCTGTTAAAACATTTAGAACCTTAGTTAACTGTTTTCAATTGTTTTCATTCAACGTGGTAATACCAAAATTTAAAAACATTAAAGAACTCAAAAATATGAGTTGCAGAAAAATAAATAAAATTTTTAACATCAATATAGCATGAAATTAAGAACAGTTAGTTGTAATGGGTAACCAGCCTGAAAAATGCAGAAATATTCTGAATTATATTCTTGTCTTGCATACTGAAAGTGAGGTACATCTCCTCCTGTCTGCTATGTTACAAAAGGTGTATCTTCAGAATACCAAGTACTTTTTCAAAATGCTAATCTTAGGAAAGTTTGCAATTTGTATATTTGATTCTCAGTTTCTATAGTGGAGACAAGCCTGAAACACTGGTCACAAAGTCAAGATTGTGTTTACACAGGATTAAGAGAACAATCAGAAACA
>VXAZ01008458.1:0-19204 GCA_013399875.1 Gymnorhina tibicen | reverse complement strand
GCAGATTGACTGTATCACACTCCCCCAAACCTGTGACAGCAAGCGCCGTGTGCTTACAATGGTGGAAACAACCACCAGATGGCTGGAAACATACCCTGTGCCCCATGGCACTGCCTGGAACAGTATCCTGGGCCTTGGAAAGGNACTGCCTGGAACAGTATCCTGGGCCTTGGAAAGGAAGTCTTATGGTGACATGGTACTCCAGAAAGAATTGAGTCAGACAATGGAAGCCATTTTCAAAACAACCTCATAGATCCTTGTGCCAAAGAACATGGCACTGAGTGGGTGTATCATATTCCCTATTATGCACCAGCCTCTGGAAAGACTGAACCATGTAATGGACTGTTAAAGACTACACTGAGAGGAATTTGTGGTGGAACCTTCAAACATTGGGATATACATTTAGCAAAGGCCACCTGGCTAGTCAACACCAGAGGATCTGCCAATCAGGCTGGCTCTGCCCAATCAGAACTAAGTACTTTAAAAGGAGATAGAATTCCTGTGCACATTAAAAATATGCTGGGGAAAACAGTCTGGGTTATTCCTGCCTCAGGCAAAGGCAAAGGCAAACCCATCTGTGGGACTGCTTTTGCTCAAGGACCTGGGTGCACTTGGTGGGTAATACAGGAGGATGGGCAAGTCCGGTGTGTGCCTCAAGGGGATTTGATTTTGGGTAAGAATAGCCAATGAATTAAATTGTATTATGTTAATAACTATCCAGCACTGTGTATTACCACTTCTATGGTGGCTATACATCCGTCATCGCAAGTCTCTGCCACTCCAGATTTGGGGCTCTGAACCCAGCTCCCTTTCAATTGCCACATTAAAGAAGAATGAACTTTAAAAAAGCTGAACAAGTGCAGCAGTGATGGAATGAGATCTGGCTTCAACTGTAACAATCCAATATCACACACCATCTTTCCTGTCCTGAAGGACTGTTATGACAGATGGAGCCCAAGGTAATGGACTAAATGAACTCAACAGACTTTTATAGGGATGGTCCATAGACTAAGGGAATTACATCTGTGTATATATCTACCAAAAAATAGGAAAGGTGATGGGGTATTGGAAAGTGTGGGACCTGGCATGATGTAAATGGTATGGAATAAGGGGTGGAGACTGTCCTGGTTTTGGCTAAGTGAGTTCATTTTCTTCTTAGTAGCTTGTAGTGCTCTGTTTTGGATTCAGCGTGAGAATAATGGTGATAACACTGATGTTTTGGTTGTTGTTGAGCAGTGCTTATCTTGAGTCAAGGGCCTTTCAGTGTCTCATGCTTTGCCAGGGAGGAGCTGCACAAGAAGCTGTGAGGGAGCATGGCCAGGACAGCTGACCAGAACTGGCCAAAGGGATATTCCATACCATACAATATCATTCCCAGTATATAAACTGGGGGAAGTTGGTCAGGAGGGGCTGATAGCTGCTGGGGGATGGGCTGGGCATCAGTCAGTGTGGTGAGGAACTGTATTGTGCATCACTTGTTTCTCTTGGGGTTTATTTTTCTCTCTCTCTCCTTTTCAATACAATTGTTATTTTTGTTATTATCTTTTACTTTATTTCAATTATTAAGCTGTTCTTATCTAAACCCATGGGTTTTACCTTATTTCAGATTCTCCTTCCCATCCCACTGGGGAAGGGGTGAGGGGATTGAGTGAGCAGCTGCATGGTACTTAGTTTCTAGCTGGGGTTAAACCACTACAAAAGGTATCTTTTTAAAATCTTTTCTGTCCTGGGTTACAATGTATTCTATTACCATGAGCTGTTGAGAGCCGGTATAGCAATGTTCCTTGCCTTCTCCCCCTGGACTATCCCCTGTTAATGGGCCCATCAATGCCTTGCCCTATGACTGACCATCCCATTGTGAGATGCTCCGCCCAGGGGGGAAGGAACCAAGCATTCCCACCAGGATAAAAATCTGGGGCCTGGAACAGCAGGCAGCCTTACCTGCTGGGATCTCAGAGGACAAGGACTACACCACCACTGGATTTTCGGAGGAGGACCAGACTTCTCCTTCTACAAGATCACCACTTCAACAGAGCCATTTCAAGGAGAACTGCAGCTACCGCCGAATCGGACTGCTCAGACCTCTTTCTACAGGATCACCGCTTCAACAGGACCATTTCAAAGAGAACTGCAGCTACCAAAGAGAACTGCAGCTACCACTGCATTGGACTGCTACCAACACCCTTGCCCGGCAGGGTGCCAGGTTGTACCCCTGACTCTGTCAGGCTTTAAACCAGTTTCTCTGTATTATTGTTTTGATATATATATATATATTAGTAAAAACTGTTATTCCCATTTCCTCATATCTTTGCCTGAAAGCCCCTTAATTTCAAATTTATAATAATTTGGAGGGAAGGGGGTTGTATTTTTTCCATTCCAAGGGGGGCTCCTGCCTTCCTTAGCAGACACCTGTCTTTCAAACTAAGACATTTTCTTAATTAAAAAAACCAAACTGAGATCAGTAAGTATATTTCCAGTTAGTATTTCAGACCTTGAGTACAAAAGTAAGTTCTCTCTCCCCCCATTTTAGTTGTATATCAAAAAAGTGTTCAAATTCAACTACTAGGGATTTTGTTGGAGTTTTTTTTAACGACATGAAAATCAGTAGCACAATGTTTCTGCAATGTTTCTACTTGGTAATTACCAAGGTTTTTTTCAGGTATTTAAAGGAAAAACAAGATTATATTTTGCATGTCACATCAGTAGACAACGTAGAGAAGCAAAGCCTGCAAAAACACTCATTTCAGTAGTCATTGCTATTATATGTGGAAGGCTTTCACCTACTCAAAGGCAATGGAAACATTTCAGTTACCTTGAGTGCTAAAAGGCTCTTGTTAATTTCCGCACCTTCCAGTCGAGTCTGCCTATCTGCACTAGAAGTATCTGCTCCTCTTTCATTGCCAGCCAAATCAATCAGAGAAAATTTACCATGCAATTTCCCTTTCCTTCTGAGAATAATCTGAAACACTGCATGGCTTCGAGATGAGTGTGCATTTGCAGATGTCTGGCCGGATGTCCTTTAACAAAAGTAAAGAAAGGAAGGACATATGAACAGGCAAAGGACCATATATGTTAAACACATTACCCTCAGAACATTAGTTTTTTCAGGGCAGAGTCCTGTGTTTACCCTAATAATTTGATGCACGTAGTATAATTATACCTATTTTTCCAATTCTTCAAACAGAAATGGAAGATTAGTAGCATTTTACTACCCTCTTAAAAGCAAGAATAAGCAGATCTCCAAAGATTTCAGACTATCAGTTTATATGCAAAATGCCACATGTGGTACTTTTATCTAATCAGGCAGCAGTCTATCACAAGGCTAATTTTAAAAACAATAAAGCTGGATCTTAACAAAACCCCAGCTTTTATACTTTTGTCACTACATATCAAGGCCTTTTAGAACTGAAGAATCTAGCAGTATTCCAGATTACAAATGATGTGAATTTAAGTCAGTAAACTGGTTATATAATGCATGCAATTCACATCCTGTAGAAAAATCAGTTCATACTTCTCTCCGGCTGAGAAACTAAACTCTTTATTCAAAAGAGAGGCAGATTCCTTACTTGCAGCCAACATTATCAAAAATACCACTGCATATTAAAAAGCCATCACTATGAAGAGAGGAAAAAAAATCTTGTTCCAATTCTTTAATTTACAGTGGAAAATTGGTGAAAGCTATGGGAGATACCTGCAGCTGTTGCCTATTTCAATAAGCTTAAGAACATCTTCAACACATTTGACTTCCCGTTCCTGTAATCCCACCACCTGGACTTGCTGTTTACCATCTTCTAACACTCTTAATTTTGTCTTCCTGTTCAACAAGTCAAAAACCTTGGGGAGGAGGGGAACAGAACAGTTAAAGAGGAGCTTTAAAAGATATTTTTGCTTCAAATCTCATATCAAAATATGCAAAGCATTCCATGCACAATCCTGCTTGAGCAGGGAGGTTGGACCAGATGACCCACTGTGGTCCCTTCCAACCTGTGATTGAAAGGGAAGTGTAAAGAATTATTTGAAATAAAGCTTTTAGTACAAAAAGGAAAAAAATGTTTTGTAACAAACTCACAATCTTGTTTGTGAAAGAGAAATTCCACCTTCCTCAGAAAAAATTGGGTACTTACCTTACCACTATAGATCTCAAAAAATGTTGCATATACTTGAAGTTCTAACTTCTTATAATTTGGCTTCTTTAGCATTAGAAAGACATCTCTAGCTGTGAATACATTTACAAAATAAAAAGAAATGTAGTTATGTATTTTCATTTAGTGAAGACTAATACATAGCAGTCTATTTTACAGCATGTCTCATATTTCGCAAGTGTAACAGTCAATCGAGTAAATCAATTAAGAAACACTGCAGTTTAAACTGCCACATTACATTGGAAGATGCAAAAGACTCCAAAATTGTAAACTTAATTAATCATAATTTATATTTCTTACATTTCTTAAGTTATCTATAAATATTTACCTTACTGTGTAAAAACTACACACCTAGGAACTACTTTTTATGTTACCAAAGCTCCACTGTAATGCAAAATATGTAGACCCTTATGTTTGTACAACAGGAAGTAGAAATGTATTGACCTCAACTAATTTGCAAAAAGCCAACAGAACAATAGTCTCACCTGCAAGTGCATATATTCCTTTAGAACAATCTTGGTTCTTTCCTGAAAAGTCACCACCCATAGTCTAAATTAAAAAACAAAGACCAAAAATATACTATAAAGATCACAGAACTGTAACTTACATATTTGTTACTTATTAGAATTTATTGAAGTGTATAGTACACAAAAAGTGTATTGCTGACATGTAGAGGAAATACTTACATGGGTTTTTCCACTGCCTGTTTGTCCATATGCAAAGCAAGTGGCCATTCCCCTTTCAAATATGGTCTCTACTAATGGTCGTGCTGTAAACCTTAAATGTAAAAAACAACAGTATTTAAGAAATTTAATTACTTTAAAATCCCACACTACCATAAGGACACTATAAATTTTAATGCCAGAAGTGATAAAACTGATTCTGAACTTTGAGAGGCCAAAGGACATCTCCACATTAATTCCTGAACTAAAGTCTACCAGCTCTAAGGCATTCAAATATCCTGAACAATTAGAGAAAAGCTACAAGATGTTTCCCATTTATATTATAAAACTATTATCTTTCTTCAAACCCCAAGAAAAAGAATTGTCTTGTTTTAGTGATGCAACATGGCACAGTTTACTACATGGAGTTTGGAGCTCCCTAAAGAAGGCACCATTATAAGATACAGAAGTAGGACAGTGCAGCAGTTAAATGCTTAGATTTTGCCAATACAAAAAATCCACTATAGTTTTTGCTCTCTAAATCAGCTTCCAAGATTACGTTTAGAAGACAAGTGGTCAAAAACACATTGCATATCTTAATATTTTGAGAACATAGTTATGCTGAGACAAGGCTCAATAAAACATGTACCCAAGCTCATCAGAATGGAAAAATACAGTTATCCCTTAAGCATTATTTGATGTGTCAAAAATATTTTCCAAAGTATAATTTTTCTGTTTTAGAGAATTAATTTTTACTTAAATAAATGTAGCTATTGCTCCTAATGCAGCTGCTTATCACCATTACTTCATGAAAACCTCCAAAAGCAAAGGGTAACCTTATGGAGGGCTACCTCCACTAGGTGATAGAGGCAAGAGTCTCTTTCTAAACTTTTTCCGGGTGTTTACAAATAAAGTATGTTTAGTGATGGAAGCAAGAATGATTGTTAACAGAAACACTGAGGTGTTACAACCTCCTTTCATTCCACGTTGGAACAAACACAATATTTACAAAAATAATATGGGTAAGATTGAGCCATTCAGCAACCGAGGGTTATGCAAAAATCTAAGTTTAACCGAATTGACAGTTTTCATCAAAAATGTACCAGATGATTCCTGATTAGCCTTAGTCTTTCTTTTTTGCATCCTCCAGTTATATACCTTTTTGTCCTCAAGAGGATATTCCCAATCAATTTCAGGAAACCTATCCACCTAAGAAGCACATTCCATTATCTCTGCTTAATTGAGTTTGAAATTATTTATTTTGCTGATTTATAAAAAATGGACTTAATTATATGTATTTTAAAATAAGGCAAAATACAAACATGTCTAGAAAATTTTTGTAAAGCATTATACAACTCCAAATGGTACCATGTCAAAACAGTCAAACTTTCCTTCTAGTAGAACCTTTATTTGCAATCTTGATCCTTTGGAAATATAAACTCTGATTCTCCTTTAAAATTCAAAAGGCATTTAAGTTTTTTAATACTAAAGAAAACTTGCAACTCAGTGTTGAGGCTCATGGATTCAAAAATACTTAAAATACAGTTTAAGTAAAATAATAATAAGAAAATAAAGAGTAGTACATTTCTTGAGAACATATTTCAGTATAGAAATATAAGTAATTTTAGCATATTGATGAAAACGGAAGTAACTTGTCATACTTTTTTTCCCCCATTGTGACCCTGGTAGTTCTGGTTAGAGCAGAACACGATACCTATCTTCTTCACAATTGTATTACTACAGGAGGCCTTGAAGTAGATTATCCTTCATGTAATGATCATTATTGTGCCATATGAGGGAGAAAAAAAAAAAGCCTGTACTGCTATACAGACTAGAGATTTATTGTTTCAGTATGAATACAAGCATCTTTCAATATTTTCCCATATTACTATTAATTTCTTATGCAAGTAATAAAAATTTTGCTGAAGAAACTCAGTACAAAAACAATAATGCGTGTCAAAAACAGCCCTCACATTTAAACACTATGCTCACAAAGACAACATGAAAGACATTACAGGAACTGGTTGTTAAGGGGGAGGAAAACTATTGCAAGAGGCTGTAAGGAAAAGGCTAGACAGAAAAGCAAAACTTGAGACAAAGGAAGGACATGGGGTGTAGGCCCCTTTGAGCCCTTCTGAGAAATGTCTCAAACACTCATAAATGAAGCAACTGGAAACAGCCATGTGTTTCATGACACGTGCCATGAGATATGTGTCCAAGGGATTTCCATGGGCATGATGGCCTGCTAATGGGGTAATAAGTTATCAGGTAAAGGCTCGCTCTCTCTCTCCTCCAGCCTCCAGTGTTGTTTCACTGCATCTCTAGCCAAGTATTCTTGAATCTGTGTCACTTTCCTCCCCCTCTTGTGTTGGAAAGTCCTAAGGGATACTGACTCTCTACCCAATAAGTGGGCAGGGAGAGCCAGGAAGTGACCTCTCAGCTATAAGCCAGGAGAGGTTCGAGCAGTGCCAAGACAACATATGTCTGGGAAAGGCCAAAGCTCAACTGCTACCCTATTTGAAGATGCTATCTCCATGTGACAGAGGCACACCTCACCAGCTAATCACTCTCCCACAGCTCTTTACTATCAAGAAAGAAAAGATACCAGTAGACAATCTTTAGACACATTTCCAAGGGCACAGCTTTGTGGTTTAGAAGTTTTTTCATTAGTGTAAACTAACAGACTAAAAAGTTTTAACTTTTGCTACGCTTCTACTTTTACTATATCAAGCATAAGACACAAGTTTTAATTTTCAAGGCCTTTTAATAACTCTCTTATCCACCGACAGGATGTTAGCATCTAACATCAGTCAGGATATGATGCCAACTTTGACTTCCTAATTGTTGGATTAAAACCAAGAATTAAGATAATTCTCTGTCCCTACTCCTTAAGGCTATGGAAAGCACTTTCTAAGCATAAGGAAAATTATCTTAATAAAATTCCTTTCTAATATCAATATTCTTTGCAAAAATATTCACAATACTTAGACAGCGTACCAAGATTATGACCTGTTATGGTGTCTAACCTTGCCTGCTACTGTATCTAATCCATTTAGCAACTTTTACAAGGTAAACAGCTACTTCTAAACAAGTTTTTTAAAGTGTTGTGTACATTATTCTGTTTCAACTGTGGAAGTGAAACAGAAGAATAAAGGAGAAAATGAAGATCCAAATACCATGGGGTCTCTCTCTCTGTGCTCTTTCCCCACCCTCTCCTGATTTGTTTGCCTCCTGAGGAGGCAATACACACTAGAGCCTGGAAAGGTCTTGGAGGAGAGCTGACAGCAGGATTCAGGATAAACAGAGCTAAACCAAAAGTAAACAGGCAAAAGAATGAAGTTAGCCATATACATATCTGATAACAGAGAGAATAGAAGTCCATGACCAAGGTAAGCCCACAGTAATTGACATCAAAGATATATGAGAAAAAAATATTCCCAAAAACCCCCATATACACATACCTGTAAACCATTTCATTAGGAGCCATGTCATCAAAGGCATAATCAAAACGAAAAGTTTGGTTTTCTAGGTACCTTGTTAAATCCACCTTTTGTTTTGGTTCATGTACCATCACAACATCTTTACTAGGAATTGTTATTACATCAAGGTCTTTCATTAAAGTTTCTATAAAATAAATGAAATATATATATTTAAGTAGCAGCACATCACTATTTTTTACATATTTTCATTGTTTACACTCTTATAATGTCTCAGATAACACAGCTCCTCCAAGTAACAACACTGCAATGGACTTGGGCTTCTGATACCTAGATAGTAATATGCTATGTAAGAGATTTCATTTTTGAAGTCTAGTTGTCCTATCTTACCAGGTGCTAGAAGGTAAAGAAAGGTTGTACAAAGTTGATTAGAAAAACTAAGATAATTAATGATAGCACTATCATTATAGCTTCATTTTAAAATTCTGTCTTTTTATTTTTCCTAAATCCGTAAAGTTACAGTCATATGTTCACAGCTTTCAAAAAGAAAAAAAATTGTTTTCATTCTACACAGACAGTTTCATTTTTGTATTCCTCCTGGAATCTCAAGTCTTTAATATAGAATTTCTCTAAAGTAAAATGCTTTCTTTAAATTATCTTGTAAGCAGAAAAAGCTGAACATGCTAATGATGTTTACTATCACTAGGAATGAACAAAAGCCATCTAGATGCGATTTCAGTAGCGAGTCCTCAGGTTATAATTACTACATAGCACTACAGTTTATTGCTAATTGTTGTATGAGATATGACTCAGCAAAACAGAGAACCCAGCGATCCATGATATGCACAAAAATAATGATCCTTTCTGTGTACAGTCAGGATCACTAATGTGTCCTACTTGCATTTCTATGTAAAATTTCTTAAGGCATGCAGTTCAAGAATTTGATGTAGCTCTATACAATCAGATAGACTTCTTTTCATCAGTTAAAATGCTGATCAAACAGCACAATGGTTACTATTGCATGACATTACACACCAACAGAAATATTCATTCAAGTCACTATACAATCAATTTTTCAACTGCACTGCAATAAAATAAAATGCAATTATTCTGTTGAAATCACAGAGAATAAACAAGGAATAATGGTGAAAAGATCCATATAAAGGTAATTTTTTTTCAGAAAAAAATTTAGTTAAAGCAGTCAAAAGCTGTTTTTTCTTAAACATTTGGAGTAAGACATTTACCTGCTTCCAGCTATTTATGACAATCTGTATTCCTTGCTGATGAAAATTTGAAATAATGTCTCTGAAATCCACCACACAATTATATAATTTCTCAATCGTAAATATATATCACTGAAATAAAATCTTAAAATGTCAGTCTGAAGACCTACGTCCTGCAAAGTCAATCCACAAAATGATTGGTGCTGAGAACACCTAAAGACTTTGGTGATAATTGTGTTTGTGAGACTAACAGAAGTTGATTTATACACTTGATTTCTATTAAATTATTTGAACATCTTACAGCATTCCAAAATACAGAACATGAAAGGGGAAAGATAATATTTTTGACATGCTATTGCAATAGTAAAGGAAAAACTATATTTTTCTCTTCAGGGTATTACACACTAACATCTATTTCTTTATATGATTTTATATAATTTTAAGATGTAGCAAGAAAAATATTTTTTCTTATGAACTTTCAAAATTAAATTGAATGTTCTCAGAATACTGCATTATGTGGGTACAAGATTATCTTTATGGTTCCTCCCCAGCATAGATTATTTCATTAATACCTTTTTATTATAGCTTATTCTTAAAAATGCAAAATAACTTTAGTGCGAACCTCATTTTTACTTAGACAGTCATCTTCCTACCAACAACTCTGAGCTATTTTTAATAGCTCCAAACCACTAATATCCAAGATATGCAATTTGCACAGAATCAGGTCCCACTTCTGAAACCTAATGTATGCCTCATGACTGTCAATTGCTGTCAATTACTGTATTTTCACTTTCTCCACCTTCAGTGCAGGTTGAAGGTAACATTCCCCCCCAAATGTATCACATTTCTAAGTTATATTTTATTAAAGATAACCTCCAATGATAAAACAGAAATTGAACTGTTACCAGACTTGTATATTGAATGCCCTTATGACATAGGTTGTGAAAAATAGTTTCAATCAATCAGTTTTTGAGATTATGCATTCTTTTCAGATCAATTAAAAAAATACAGGGAATAAGAAAACAGTAAAAGTAATAAACAAAAAAGGGAGGGAAAGCAGCAACATGGAGGGGAAAAAATAAGACAAAAGAAAACTAACTATATACTAACATCAATATATGTTTTCCCTTTCCTATACAATTCTCCCATGTTCCTCTGGATATCCTCCAGATAACTCTCAATGTGTAGTTGACAATACAAAAATTATAAATGCATCCCATGTTTCAGAGTGATGTTCTTTGAGTCCTTAAGCTAAAAAAAAAAACAGAGAAGGAAAGAAACATCTTTCAAAATGAAAATCAGCTTACTTTAGTGTTGGATTCATACAGGCTTCAATCCAGATGCATTTGCAGCTCTTAATTTCCCATGAAAGTAAAGAACTTCATAGAAAGATTGGGATTTAACTTGAGTTGAAAACCTAAATGGGTTTTTTGGGGGGGATATAGACTCCAGTCTGATCACAAGACAGTAAGAAAAAAAGTTGTAAAACGAATCATACATGAAAAGAAGTCACTAGGGAGTGATTCCAGTACCTAAAAATAATTGTTTAGTGCCATTTCATATGCCCAAAGGTATCCTGCCTAGCCCTGAGCAGCAATTCCAGGAGGTACGTCTCCAGTTTGTCTATAACCTGCTAGCCCTGTGTCTTGGGGTGACTGTGCTATTGTATCCCCTACCATTGCTCTATGCCCAGACATGATTCCTGAGCCTTTCTATGCCTTTAAAACTGGATGCAAGAGACAGAGGAAAAAAAAACTGGGCGAACTTTTCAAAACAGTTTGTGCTTCAAGGACACAGAGATTAGCTACTTCTGCGGCGGGCAGAGGAAGCACTTCTTCTGGCTTTTCGGTCAGTTTTCTTCAGCTCTGTTTCTTCGGAGAGGGACGGAGTGTTGAGTTTTTTTTTTTCTCTTGGGACTTCGTTTTTTTCCCTTCTTCTCTTCTGGACTTGTTCAGAACACCAGAACATCAGAACCCCACCAGGGGACCTTCCACCGGCCTGGAAGGGGGGGCCCCCCCACGCCGACCCAGCTCCGAGGAGGAGGAGAGAGACCGCACCCACAGAAGGACTCTAAAATCTTTCAGGTTTTCTCTCCAGAGCGAGAGATTTTATTATTTAGCATTATTAGTATTGTTTTCCTGTGTGTTTGTTAAATAAATAGTTTTATTTTCTCCTTCACTTTCCTCTGAGGAAAATTTGTTTTTCCCGAACCCAAGTGGGGGAAGGGGTGGTTTGTAACCTGCCTTCCTTTGAGGAGACGTTCCTTTTGAATGTTTCCCTGAATTTAGCCTAAACCGTCACACCCTGCAAGGATATCTTGGACACCCTTGAGCACCTTAAATGTCAGAAGACACCAACATTCAGGCACCTGAATTGTATCCTTGATGTCTGATTCGAGACTTGAAAGTACAAATACACACGTATAAAAAAAAGTGTAGGAAAGTTTTCATTGAGTAGCTCACTAATCAGGAGATCACTTAAAGATAGTTTAAAAGAATGGTGATCCTAACACAATATAAAAATACTGAAGAAATTACAGTAGAATTAATTCCCAGATCAACTAAATGCATCCGAGATAACCTTGGGAAAAAATTACACTCCATAAAATGGTGACAGTTAAACTACTTTTTTCCCCGTCTTTATCCAGGTTATGATAAGTTTATAAATTTTCTGGGTGCCTCACACATATTGTCTAGTATAACAGTTTTGCCTTTGATCAGTCTTTCTAGATCTCTTTAATATAAATATTACTATCAGAAGCAGCTTTTCAGAGAAAAAATTCCACAAAATCTTAAATGGCCATACCTTTTTTATTGAGTGGTCGTTTTCGTACACAAACACATATCCTGTGCTCATCAATCTACAAAGGAAACAATCTTTCAGTGAAATATACCCCAGTTGCTGTTATACAATATTTTACTTCTATTCTTGAATGACAATATCACTTAAACAAATATAAATTTACAAAACAGTGAGTCATCTGAATGTGTAAAAGCCCCTCCTGTCTGCACAGTAACCTAGAACCCAAAAGGGAGAACGATACATTAATAAAACTCCCCGCAAACAGTGATCTGACCCTGCAGAGTACCAGGTATGTCTTGGAACATAGCAAGCAAATCCAGGTGTAACAGGGTAGATATGCTATTGACAGAAATTGTCACAATATCTTTGATCATGCCCAGGTAGAATTCTCAGTCTTGAGGGGTACGGAAGAGGTAAAAAGCAGAATCAGGACCCTAAACCTCAGAAAGGCAAACTTTCAGTGCTAGTGTATGGGATCCCTTGGGAAACTCTTCTCAGAAGTAAAGGAGCAAATGAGAGCTGGGAGATATTTAAAAGACATTTTTTCTTAGGGTGCAAGAGCTCTCAATCCCAACACACAAGAAGTTGGGCAGGGGATGCAGGAGGCCAACTTGGCTAGGTCAAGACCTCTTAGCCAAACTAAAACACATAACCAAAATGCATATGCAGTGGAGGCAGAGAGAGACATCCTGGGGAGATTACAGGGATATGGCCTGGGAGTGCAGGGAGGGGATCAGGAAAACCAAGGCACAGCTGGAGTTGAACTTGGCTATGGACATGAAAAATAACAAGAAGGGTTTCTTCAGGCACATAGGACAAGAAAGGAAGATGAAAGAAACTGTATACCTCCACCCCAAAGAGCAAAACAGGAGACCTGGCTACTTGAGCCATGGAGAAAGTTTAGGTACTCAATGAATTTTTTGCCTTGGTCTTAACTGCCAAGTGCTCCAGTCACACTACCCAACTCACAGAATCCAAAGGCAGGGACTGAGAAAATGAAGTACCACCCACCGTAGGAGAAGATCAGGTTTGAGACCATCTAAGGAACCTGAAGGCGCACAGTTCCCTGGGACCTGATGAGATACATCCACAGGTTCTGAGGGAACTGGCTGAGGAAGTGGTGCTGGAGTTTAGGATTTTTCCTTTTTTTTTTCTTTCTTTCTCTTAGGGAATTTTCTCCCATTTGTTGCTAAGAGACAATAACTACCGATACTTAAGAGAACAAAAGATGTGGCTGGGAAGAGGAGGAGGGGGAAGGGTGCAGCTGACTACTCTTACCTGGGGAGTTTTCTCTTGGGAAGGGCAGAGATACCGTGAGATTTTGGCTGGGGGGTGAGGGGCTGGGCTCGGCTACTCGCTTTCTCGCTCTCGGCATCAGAGGAGGACGGTCGAGCTGTTGCTTACCGCGGGGGGAATCCACTGCTACCGCGGAGCCCAGCCCTGTACTACTTCTTCCTTACTGTGGGTGAGCCTTTGCTCGCAAGAGCACCCGTTGCACTGGGACCTTATTAACACCCAATCTGACTGGAAAGGACCCTCACCATCTACTCGGGTGCCTCAGGGGAAAACCCGGTACCCCGACCCCCTCCCCCTTCCTGGAGGCTGCGTTCGGGAGCCTGGCTGCCACTGCCGAGCCCCACCGTTTTTTCTGCCACTGCTCCGGGTTCTTCACTACACTGTAACCAGCACCCTGTGTCTGCTGGGACACCCCACGGCTCCTGCTACAGCTGCGGAGTTTTTGTTACATTTTGTTTGCCACTCCAGGGGCTGCTCATCCTTGCTGTTCCAGAGTGCTGCTTCCGAGGTTCCTGCTACAGCTCATATTGCTATCCGAAGGGGCAGCGGGACCGNCAAAGTTATAATAATTTGGAGGGAAGGGGGTCATATTTTCCATTCCAAGGGAGGTTCCTGCCTTCCTTGGCAGACGCCTGTCTTTCAAACCAAGACAAGTGGCTAAGCCACTGTCCATCATATTTGAGAAATCGTGGCAGTCTGGTGAAGTTCCCATGACTGGAAAAGGGAAAACAAGGAAGACCAGGGAACTACATACCAACCAGTGTCACCTCAGTGCCCCGCCAAGGCAGGGCCACCCAGAGCAGGTGACACAGGAACATGTCCAGGTGGGTTTTGAATGTCTCCAGAGAGGGAGACTCCATGCCCTCCCTGGGCAGCCTGTTCTAGTGCTCTGCCACCCTCAATGTAAAGAAGTTCTTCATGATGAGGTGAAACTTCTGCATGTTAGTTTATGGCCATTGTGCCTCATCCTGTCACTGGGCACCACTGAAAAGAGTCTGGCACCTTTCTCTTGGCACCTGCCTTTGAGATATTTATATGCATTAATGAGATCCCCACTCAGTCTTCTCTAGACTAAACAGGCCCAGCTCCCATAAGAGAGATGCTCCAGTCCCCTAATCATCTTTGTGGCCTTCCGCTGGACCCTGTGCCTGACAAACTTGGTGGCCTTTTACAATGGGGTTACAACACTGGTGGATGAGGGAAGAGCGACTGTCATCATCTACCTGGACTAGTGTAAAGCATTTGACACTATCCTGCACAACATCATGGTCTCTAAACTGGAGAGACATGGATTTGACAGATGGGCCACTTGGTGGATAAGGAATTGGCTGGACAGTTGCACTCAAAGAATTACAGTCAGTGGCTCGATGTCCAAGTGGAGACCAGTGATGAGTCGTGTTCCTCAGGGGTTGGTATTGGGACCAGCACTGTTTAACATCTTTGTTGGTGACATGGACAGTTGGATTGAGTGCACCCTCAGCAATTTTGCTGACAACACCAAGCTGTGTGGTGTGGTTGACATGTTAGAGGGAAGGAATGCCGTCCAGAAGGACCTGGACAGGCTTCAGAGTTGGGCCCGTGTGAAGTTCATGAAGTCCAACAAGGCTAAGTGCAAGGTCCTGCACCTGGATTAGGGCAATCCCAAACATGGATACTGGCTGGGCAATGAGTAGATTGAGAGCAGCCCTGCCAAGAAGGACTTGGAGGTATTGATGGATGAGAAACTGAATATGAGCTGGCAATGTGTGCTCACAGCCCAGAAAGTGAATCACATCCTAGACTGCATCAAAAGCAGTGTGACCAGCAGGTCACTCTCCCCTTCTACTCTGCTTTTGGCAGACCGCACCTGGAGTACTGCATCCAGCTCTGGGGCTTCCAGCATAAGGATATGGACCTGTTGGAGTGAGTCCAGAGGAGGCCATGAAGATGATCGGGGGCTGGAGCACCTCTGCTATGGAGACAGGATGGGAGAGCTGAGGGTATTCAACCTGGAGAAGAGAAGGCTCTGGGGAGACCTTATAGCAACCTTCCAGTACCTAAAGGGGGCCCACAGGAAAGATGGGGAGGGACTCTAGCAGGGAGTATAGTGATGAGGGGGAATGGTTTTAAACTAAAAGAGGAGAGATTTATATTAGATGTTAGGAAGAAATTCTTTACTGTGAGGGTGGTGAGGCACAGATTGCCCAGAGAACTTGTGGATGCTCCCTACTGTGGAAGTGTTCAAGGCCAGGTACATACATCGAAAAAATTGGAGACACAGAGCAAAATTCAGAAGGATAAAAATTTTCCACATCACTTGGATACTTACAGGATCTGCAGCTGTCAGTGGTCTATAATCCAAACTTCCCCTGAAATCTCTTATCATACACATAATTTCATAATTTGGGTTTGTAGCATCAACATCCTAGGAAAATAAGCAACAGAATTTCTAATATACTTTTTTTTCTGAAATTAACTAATTTCAATAACTTCTAAATTTATTTGTAAACAAAATACACATTAACTGAAATGTTAATTTTTCTCCAAAACACCATAAATGTCTCAACTGCAATTTTAATGCCATTTTCTATTCTGATGTAGCTAATTTACTGTTCATAAAGCAAAACAATTATATACTTTCTATTTCATATTTTTGGTTGGCATGTATTAGAAAATACTTTTGAATTGAGGAGTCATTAAAATTCTACTCAACAAAGAAGTGACTGCTGCTTTTTGCTAGAATCTTCACATTAAAGACACAGCTGAACAATTGCACAACAGATAACATATACAGTCAATGCTTCTTAATCTGAGAAAAAAATTGGTCCAACACAGAAATGGATACACTCTACACAGGTACAAAACACACTGCAGAGTACAGTGCAGGTGCCCCAGCCACTCTAAACACAATCCTGCTGCATCCAAGTTGGTTAAAGGAGGTTGATCCTACTTGCTGGTCCTGAGTTAGCTCCTACAGTTACTTGGATGCATTGGAAACTGTTCTAACACTCCTAGACCTCCCCAAAAAAGCAGAATCAATCCAAACGATACACAGAAGGCTACATTCAGGCACACAAGATCTCCTGTCCCTAAACCTGGAACCATGAGTATCTGAGTGAATGGAAATATAAGAGGCCATGCCCAGAGCCCCTCTAAACCTTGCAAAGCCTGAGCTACTGGGCCTACTGTGGGCTGTGCTGGTTCACTGCAGAATCATGCAAATGTTCTTCCTGTCAGTTGTCCCTGCAACTATCAGTTTTTATCCCATTTCTGGACATGCTGCTGATGCCATGCTGTGATGGTCACCCCAAGACACATGCATAGCCAGCTCTGGTGCTCAGACCTTATTAAACTTTGCATGGCTTCCCACAAATGAGCTAAAACTCCTTCTGGATCATATCTGATGATAGGCACTTTCAGAAAGTACTGCATTGGGGTTAATAAGCTGAAATGGAGCCAGCTCATGTCTCTATACCTGTAACACAGCTGATCCACACTTCAGACAAAACTGTGCCCTGGTAATCAGAAGCTGACTGTACCTTTAGGTACTGACTACAGTGAACTAAAAACTACTTACAGTAAGTCAATAATAAATGTATTCCTGCTGAAACATTTCCTTCTAACATTCAGAAAGGGGTATTGCTTATTATGGAAAAGGTATTTGCCTAATATTCTTCAAACTGTTTAAAGGTCTTCCCACCAGAAGCCAGTGCTTGGCTAATTTTTGATGCATTTCACAACCACAACAGAATACACAAAGCAACAGATACATAGAAGTCACCAAGAAAACCAGAACTTGTTAATACAGAAATTTAAGACTTGGATGAAAAGGGTTGTCACAGAAGTGATAAAAAGAAAATTTAGGGTGTAGTACCACATCAAAGAAGTTTAACATATGAAACAAATTATTTACTCCTCACACATAAAGCCAAAGTAATGCTTTGCATTTGTTTAAGTGGATGGAAATTAAAGAACAAGAATTCAAAATAAGTGATTTTAGGTCAACTTAGAAAAATCATTAAACCATGAAGTAAATTGCCTGAATTGGTGGTGGTATTTCTCATGTCACTAGCAGATTGGTAGTTGTATTGGGTTTGCATGGCCAGGTTTCAGGTAGAGGGAGGGCTACAGAGGTACCTTCTGTGAGAAGCTGCAAGAAGCTTCCCCTATGTCCAGTGGAGCCAATGCCAGCCAGCTCCAAGATGGACTTGCCACCGGCAAAGGCTGAACCCATCAGCGATGGTGGTAATGCCTCTGTAATAACATATTTAAAAAGGGGAAAAAAATATTGCATGGAAGTACTTGGGGCCAGAGAAGAGCGGAGTAAGAATATGAGAGGAACAACTCTGCAGACACCAAGGTCAGTGGAGAAGGAGGGGGAGGAGGTGCTCCAGGTGCCAGAGCTGAGATTCCCCTGCAGCCTGTGGTGAAGACCATGGTGAGACATCTGTGCCCCTGCAGCCCATGGAGGAGACCCACTATGGAGCAGGTGGATGCCCAAAGGAGGCTGTGACCCTGTCTGAAGTCCACATTGGAGTCAGCTCCTGGCAGGACCTGTGGCCCTGTGGAAAGAGATGTCCATGCTGCAGCAGGTTTGCTGACAGGACTTGTGACCCTGTGGGGGATGCATGCTGGAGCAGCCTGTTCCTGAAGGACTTCACCCTGTGGAAAGGGACCCACATTGGAGCAGTTTGTGAAGGACTGTAGCCTGTGGGAAGGACTTATGTTGGAGAAGTTTGTGGAGGACTGTCTCCCATAGGAGGGACCCCACGCTGGAGTAGGGGTAGGAGTCCTGTCCCTGAGAAGGAAGCAGAAGCAGAAACAGCATGTGATGAGCTGACCATAACTCCCAATTCCTGTCTCCCTGTGTCACTGGGGGAAGGAGGTAGAGAATTGGAAATAAAGTTGAGCCTGGGAATGAGGGAGGGGTGGGGGGAAGGGGATTTTAGGATTTGTTTTGTTTCTCATTATCCTACTCTGAGTGGTAATAAATTCAATTAATATCCCCAAGTCAAGTCTGTTTTGCTCATGATGGTAATCAGTGAGTGATCTCTCCCCACCCTTATCTCAACCCATGAGCCTTTTGTTATATTTTCCCTCCCCTGTCCAGCTGAGGAGGGGAGTGATAGAGCAGCTTTGGTGGGCACCTGGCATCTGGCCAGTCAGCCCACCACAGGAGTATCTCTTTGGAGAGACTAACACACACATACAGGCTGCCAACAAGATTACGCTACTAGTTTTGCAAAAGCTTTTATACTTCTATGACAGCAAGTAATTTAATATTAATAGATTTTCTCAAAGGATCAATGTAGTGGGTTGACTCTGGCCAGATGCCAGGCACCCACCAAAGCTGCTCTATCACTCACCTCCACAGCTGAAGAGGGGAAAGAAAATATAACGAAGGGTTCATGGGTTGAGATAAGGACTGGGACAGATCACTCATCAAATACCGTCATGGGCAAAACAGGCTCGAATTAGAGGTATTAATTTAATTTATTACTAACAAAATCAGAGCAGAAGAAAAAGAAGACCTTAAAAACACCTTCCCCCCACCCTTCCCTCCTTCCCAGCTCTACCTCCTTCCCCCAGTGGTGCAGGGAGACAGGGAATGTGGGTTATGGTGAGTCCTTCCTCTGCTCCACAGTTCTCCGCAAACTTCTCCA
>VXAZ01008453.1:0-133736 GCA_013399875.1 Gymnorhina tibicen | reverse complement strand
GGTGTAAATTAATGAGCCGGGCGGGCGAACGGGCGAAGAAACTCGGTGACAGCAGGCAGCCGGCACGAGTCCCCTCGCCCCGCACAGGGATCCCCCGGGGCGTCCCGGCACAGCCGGTGTCCCCACGCTCCGCCGCGCAGCCTCGGCCTCAGCGCTGCCCGCGGCGGCAGCAAGGGCTTCCTGCCGCGCTGCCCCCAGGCCGGGAGGTCCCGCACGGCCCAAGGCTGGGAGCTCAGGGCAGGTTTCTCACCGCCTCCTCCGGACGGAGGGGTCCCGCTGCGCCTCACAGGTGCCGCCACACGAGGTCCGCTCTGCCGCCGCCAGAGCCGGCCCGGAGCCCCGGGGCGCTGCCTGAGCCGACGGACGGACGGACGGGCGAGTTGCCAGCGTCCTTCCCTTGCGGTTCTGTGGCCGCTTGCACTTAGCCGCGGTAGCCTGGGGAGTCCTGGCTGTGCGGCCATCGCTGTTTGCTCCCCCCCGCGCCCCCGGGTGCTCGGGTTTTGACTCGTAGGTGAGCGAGGGAGACAAGCCGGCCGACTGACTCCCTCGGCTTCTTTAGTTTCGCCTTTCTAAACAGTGATAATAGTGAACGTTTTTTCTTGCCCGGCAGAAGCCAACATTTGACGCTTCCGTTACTGACACCAGTTAAGTGTTTTGACATAGCTAAAACTATTAGCAATGCCCATGTTTACAGTCTGTGTCTTTGGACAAAATTTCTCTTGAATATTCTGTTTTAATGACTTGAATAATGTCATTTACGTATATAGTTGTAAGTGACCCCCTATGAACAGACTATGCTCTCTGTATCGCAGTGCATTGTCAAGCATTGCACGCCCATTACCATGTTCTCAGTGTTGTCAAACACTAACTTTTAAAAAATTCTGGAAAAAAACACTATCTACACAAACAAAAGAGAATCAGCCTGATTTCATGGATGCCAAGGAAGGACATTTGATACTGAAATGTCTTTATTACTGTGCTTCTGGGAATTTCAGAGCTGACACATGAATGTAATACAACAGTAAGTGTTCTTAGAGCCTCACTGGCGGGACTTATGTTCAGGTAAACTGTTAGCATTGCTTTCAGTTTTACCTCTATGGTTAAAATACTCTCAACAAAAGCAGTTTTTGACTTGACCTCTTGACACATTCAGCGCTTCATTGTTGGGGCAATATTGCAGAAGTCTTCATATAAGCAGCACGAATTCTGACATGGCGATGTACTAAAGTTTTCCATCATATTTTGTTAGAAAACATTGTTTTTAAATGATAACTGAATTTACAAAACCACTTTTTTATTAAAGAAAAAATATGATGGAATCTGTGAACAATATTTAATATTTGTTGTTGTTCAGATACTTTAAAGAATCTCAGTAAATAATAAGAGTTTTCTGTTTAGCTGAAGTGATTGTGGTGATTTAGCTGAAGTGATTGGTATTTCAATTTCTTTCCTAGAGGTGTAGGCTCTTGGTTAACTGCCAGTGTAACACTGGTAGTGTTTTCAGGAAGGTATTCTATGGCAATAGATAACAATGATAAGAATACACCAAGTGAAATGCTCTGCTCTGGTTTTGTTGCAGAACAAAGCTCAGAAGGGGACTTACATGGATGAGAGTGAAGAACCCATCTTCCAAATTTGAGTTAATATTTGATCTTTATCCATTCTCAACATTCTCAACTCTCTTAAATCGCAGTCTGGTTCCCTAATTAGAAATAGCAATGTCTTTTCCTTCATATAGATTAACTGTTTGTTTCTGTTTTGTTGCTAGGCTCTCATACAGTTTTTAGTTTGCACAGGCAATTTGACAGATACTGCCTTTAAATCTACTGTTGTTTAAATGTAAAAGAATGAAGTTGAGTAATCTGTTTCCAACATTTGAACAATATATGAACTGTAACTTGTAAAACTGTCACTGTAACTTAAAAGTTAATACACTTTATGTGGTACAAACCACAGTTACAAATAAGTGATAAACAGCAATGCAAAATGAAGCAATGCTAGAGTCTTTAAGTGTTTATTCTTAAATGCTGTTTAGGGTAAATTACATAACATCATTTTTGTGCTGACTTCTGCTTCTGTTAATATTTAAATAGTAATGTTAGTTACATATTTTGTCTATTCTGAGGCATTAAGGCTGTTTTCTGCTTCACCAGCTCAAAAGAGTTCATATAAAGTTGTATTATTTCTATGGCCATTCAGAGACATGTTTGATCTCTTAAAGGATTATTACATTTAGTAATTTCCATGTATTTCAGGTTATTTTGGACCTATTTACCTAAAGTTTAGAAAGTTGTTTGTGAAATGCCAAAAAAGAATCACACATATGCCTGCTGTATTAATGTAATTAATGGTGTAAATTAATGAGCCGTTTTCTCTAATTTGTAGAGGAACTCTTATTTAGTACATTTTAATACTTCATGGAAACTGCCCATTTTCTTTGGCAGAACAAGTAGCCTGTAGTACATCCCAGATGAAAAAAATCTGTAGCAGGCCATGTGTAGTTGCTGAGGCTGGGCCAGGGAACAGCTCGAGCTCTGCACGTGATCCCTGACGCTGTGTTATTGTTAAGCCAATCTCCGGTGCTGCTCACCAGGAGCTGTTTCCGATAAGCTGTGTGGGCAAGGCCACTTGCTTTTGCTGTGGCAGGGGCTTGAGTCTCATGAACACAAGTCGAGCGGCGTAGCTTTCCCTCAGGGCTCGAGAATAGGCCCAGCATTTTCTGTTAACCTGCAGAGAGAGTCATTCAGAGTAGATCTTTTAAATCTTACAAATTACCTCTCTCTCCCTAATTGCATAATTTTCTGAACTGCTATAGAAGCTGCTGTGTAGTTACAATGTTGTCCGTACCAAAGTGCAGTGCCCCTACCGTTCACTGGCTCTTCATGTTCACCTGTTGGATGTAGCAACCACAGTGGTCACAGAGTGCTTTGCCAGCACGGCCGGGGGACCAGTAACCCTAGCCGGGAGGCAACTGCAGCATCTGAGCATGGGGGCAGGGGAAAAATGCACCCAGTTTTTGTACTGACGGAATGATGGCCATCTGTCCAAAAGCTGGGGGTACAGACAGATAATTAGGAAATGATGCAGTAAGAATTGTTTAGAAATGTAGTTCTCTTCAACCAGTGTGGTAACTGGATGTGAGCAGTGGTGGCATAGGACCAGTCCAGAAGATGTATGCTCTTAGTTAAATACAATATCTCAAGAGGAAGGAAATAACCTCCATAGAGGCTCACTTCTTAATCATCTTGAACTTCATCACTTCCAACTCTCTATACCTTGCTAAGGTTCTACAAAGATTTATAGAAACCCTCTAACTGCATGGTTATCTAATTTAAAACTTAAATTCTGGCAAAGAAACAAGGAAAAGTGCAGCTTAGATTTCATGTTCTTCAAGTGTTAGCAACTTTTTTACACATAGATAATATGCATGATTTTAAAAACAATGTCCTTCATTGGAGAACACTTATTGATTCTTCGGAGAACCTTTCCATTCTGTCATTGAAATGAGGAAATAGTAAAATTTTTAAATATTTTCTTGGAAATAGAATTAACCTCTTGACTAGCAATTATGGATTTCCTGTCTTTTTTTTTTTTTGCAAAAAAAAAGAATGTACACTGAGGAAAATAACTTCAGAATTCTTACATAAATCTGGGTACAAGCTAGTGTATGCAAAGGTATTGCTGTATAATGAAAATACCATGAAGTTTAGGCAGCAATTGAATTTTAAAGAAAATATGCTTCATTTTTGTGTTGTATTCTAACATAATCAAGTTCTGACTGTACATAACACCAAATAAGAGTATGTAATGTTAAAAATATAATTGCATAAGTTCTGTTGGGCTCTTAGGCTGTGATTTCCATAGTAGGGACTTGGATTCTTCCATGATCTTAATCGTAGTGTTTGGTTCTTTAGCTCTTAATGAAAAAGAAAAAGCTGGTATTTTTCCAAGTACTATCCACTTGGAGCATTAGAAAGAGTACATGGCATAGCTTTACAGAACTTTATTCCTCTTTTTCACTGGTCAACAGTGAAATAGTTAACTAGACTGACCATGAAATTGTTAAGGCTCAGAATAATACCCCTCTAGCATGAATATGGGACAATTAACACTTTTCCCAGCTCCTGGAAAAATCTACAGTTTATTCTTGTTTTGCAACGTGTAGATTTTCTGTGTGGTCATGCCAGACATACATATATTCTAAGACAGCAAGAAAATAGACCTAAATATATTACTGGGCAGCTGATAGATGATCAGTCTGAGCTTTGAATTTAGAAGTAAAGCTTCCTCTGGCTTTTGAAATAAAGAAGAAAAAAATCTGCCAATGTGTTTGTAGATGACATATAGGAGAAATGCTTCAAGGCAATTCCTCACATGCGAAGGAACCTACAGAAGATCTGAGGATATCCAAGAGAATGGGTGAGACCAGTGAATATGAACTGCCCTTTCAACCAGTCCTGTAGACAAGTTAGAACCGAATTGCTGCTACATTTTTTGGGGAATGTTTTACTCCATAGGAATGATCACAACCCTACAGTGAAGTTCCTGGCCACAGGATTTCAATGGATGCAGCAATGTGGGAAGCCAGACTCACAGAGTGCTGGAATCAGTGCTGAGTCAGACTTCACGTTGATAGTCCAGACCTTTGCATCCATTCTGGGAGATCTGCCAGTTTTTGGAGGCCAAAAACCATGTCCACTACATATGGAGAGGGAAGAATGGCATAGAAATAAATGGTGACCTCAGAAACTTTCTGGATTCCTAAGCAGACTTTTCCTGAAAAGGGTATTCTCTGAATTTGAGTTAATTTTTGGTTGGTGCAAAGCTTAGCATTTTCTTGGTGTCAGTTTGCTGTCTCTTTTCATGTATTTATTTAGAGGAGAAATCACTGATCTCTTTTGATAGTTCAGTTATGCAAGATACTTTTCATCTCACATTAAAATTTATATCTTATTTGTTTTCCAAAAATAGTGGCAAAGATTATTCTCCATTTCCTGACTGGATGCTCTCTGATATTGCTCAGGTAATCTTATAGATGAACAAAATGATAGTCTACCAAACTGCTTAGACATTTTGGGAAACTTTAAATCAGAATCACAGAATAACCAGGATCTTCATAATAATGTAAAATACTCTTTTTCACTGCACAGGATTGTAGTAATGCCTTGAAAAAAAATTCATTTCTTTCTGAAAAATTATACATACAACTCAGCTCCTAATTTTGACATCCATGCTCTCCTTACATAAAAAAGTATTTCTCAATATCAGCAAGATTCTCCTGCAAAACTGACTTGCACAAGCTAACATGTCGTGTGCTGTGCCTTGAGCTGGAAAATAAATCAGTAAGTGTGGCATAGCTAGAGAAAGCTTTTTTGAACAAAGCTGAAAATATGGATGCATGTTCACAACAAGATACTGTATCACACATATGGCAGCATCTGGAGTATGGGATGGAAGGATCAGTGTCCTATGAGGAAATATTCCTGGATGCCTTGGTTGTCTGAAATGCAGCCCATTCACCCCACTGCTTACAGATGGCTACTGAAAACTTAGAAATGTACTGAAACATATATAATCCCACACCACATTGGGACTGTAGCCCACAGCAGCAGCAACTTACTGTTTTGGCACGTGCATGGGCTTCAGAGGCCAGTTTTGTTACAACTCAGAGAACTTCTCTGCTTTCCATGACCTTACCCTCCCCGGGAACATACTATCCTTAGCACAGCCTTAATGCTGTATAGTCTGGGCTTCTGAGAGAGGCAGGCACCTTTCTCAGACATGCAAACAATAATGTAGCATGAACTTTCTTGAAGCTTATAAGCCCAGAGAGGGAGGAGTTCAGAACAAGATATGAGAAAAATGAAGGAAAGTTAAGGAATAGTAGAATAGAAGAAACAGGAAAAAGGGAAAGAACAGCTGTAGTGCTTTAAAAATCTTTATTTCTATCTTAATTTCTTTTTAGATAAGCCAACAGCAGTACTTCATGTAGACATAGCTTAACACTGAAAAGATAACATTAATATTGTCAAATTACTGTTTATGACTTTAGAGTGCAAACCTCATAAAGTAATGACATGAGTATAAAATAAAACCTTAGTTGCAGAGTTTGAAGTAAAATAGCATTTTCTCTTCTCCTTGGTCTTCTTCCATAACTCTTATGTAACACTTCTTTTGGAAAAGATTAGCAGCGTCTCTGCTCTTGCCAAATTAGACATTATGGGCATCTCAGGTTGCCCAGTTTCAGTGAAGGAGGTTGCATACACACTAGCATCTCAACAATATTCAAAGAAGCATGATCAGGACATTAAAAATAGAAAACTGGAAACGTATATGATGATTCCTCTATAGGTATCACTGTACCAGTTTACCGTTATGGCATTATAATGACATCCATCAACTTCTTCAACTTTTTTTCAACAAGTTTTTCTTCTGCTATATATCCATTGAATGGATGTTCTTACACAACTGCATAGTGATAGCTGGCAGAGTATATGGTATCATCTGTACCTGTGTCCTATCTGTTCCTCATATTGTGCAAATGAAACTTCCCCCCCCGCCCCAGAGTAGTTGCATAAATTGTCCTCTCTATGTATCAAAATTGGTATTGTTTACCACTTTGAGGTATATATAAAACTATGTATCATCATCATGAATAGGAATATATATTGGAGCTTCAAAGTCTGTGCCAGCATAGACTCTCTTTTTGAGATTTTAGGTTCCTCTCAGCAGCATGGACATGTTTTGGGTTATTAAGGGGGTGTTCATAATTTATGCAGCTCTTCAATTTATGCCTTTATCCTATAAATAGAATTGACTATGTTAGAAAGGAAATCTTCCCGTGCAGTTTTTTGAAAGTGTGACCCCCTAAGGTTTTCCACCTCAGAACCAGATGTTTACTTTGCACAGAAAACTTAAAAAATAAGTGAAAGATATAATAGTCCAGTAGACTGAACAACAAAGGGAAAGTACAGTTTCCCTCAGTAGTTTGTAACCCCATATTCTTTTGAGAAAACTTGTGGGATTTTTAGAAGCCCACTTTACAACACAGTAAAGCTAAATTATTCTCAAAGTTGGTTGATTTAAATGCATAATTGACTTTGAAGATATTGGCAGTATATGTGGTGTTTATATCCTTTATATTATATCTGCTCACAACAAAATTTAGTTCAAATTCCCCTTGCCTCCTAAAATCCACAAGAAATATCCAAAAATTCATGTAGCACTTTAAAATATAAAAGTAGGGTTGTGATTTTTCTGAATTGTCTCAGTAATGTAGAATTCTTCTCAGTTTTCCTTTTTAATCCCTCTTGAAAATTAAAATTAAATTTTGAATCCAGCTCCTTCCAAAATTGTTGCTCTAGAGACAATCCTTTGACTGATACTGATAGTTAGCAATTAGACCAGCATAAAAAGGAGAAAATCAGAGTTCATGATTGTTTCCCAGTCACTGATTTTAAAAGGATTAAGGTGGAAGCTCTCAAAAAAAAAAAAATCCTGAAGAATAACCACTCCATAGCCTTTTCCCATCAAGAACCCAAGGGAGAAAGTTGCCCTCAATTTTATAAAATCATTTTCATCAATACAACTCAGGAGTGTTCTCCAATCATAAAAACAAATTACTTTGCACACATTACACTTTGATGTAAGCAACTAAGTAAAGCCAGCTGTTGGATCTATGAGGTTATATGTGTATGGAGCTTGTTTCATTGAAATCAGCGTCCATTTATTTGAAAGTATTTCTATAATGAACACCAAACAATCTAATTTATGGATCACGTATTCGTGCTTGTATTTTCCTGTTTTATGGACATTGACCAACAAAATCCTAGAGAGATTTTCTCAATGATAAAATGACCCTTTCCCTGGAGGTTGTTCCCGTGGCCACTTTCTGGCTATGAAATGGTAGATTACATCAAATAGAGTCAAATAGCCACAGATGAGCTTATTTATTCAATTTGGTTTTGCACTTACTTTAAATTCCCTTTCACTCATTCTGTAGGACTGGTGCAAATAAAGAAAGCAAAACTTTGTGTTTGTTGTTCATGTTCATCCATTTCCTGAATTAGACACTGCAATTATTAATGAAGAATTTTTCTATTATTTTGAAGTCACATGTCTCATTTTTAGTTTTGTTAAATCATTAACAGCACTGCTTCCCTTGCCTTGCTTCCAAATAGCACTGATTCTTTAATCCATCATTTTAGTTTGTATATCAACTATGTGAGAGTCCATGTTATTTCTGGCCTGAGAATTTTAGGATGACAGAATGGAAAATTTACCTCTTTCAAACTAATTAATAAATCAAACTTTTTTTTTAGATTTTCTTTTCATTATTCCTGTCATTATACTTATGTATAGTTCCATGATATTTTCTGTTCTTCTAATGTGTATGGTACTTGGACATCTGGTTTATAGGCTGTATTTTCTGCTTCCCAGAATGCATCTGATTGTGATGATAAAACAAGATAATTGCTATTCTAAAGAGTTCTTAAGTTTTTATTTTGTCCTGTAAAGTGAAAAATATTGTTTGCGCCATTGCTAAGTAGAGGTAGACTACTGAAATAATTAATAATAAAATCTCCAAAGATGTATTGGTTTTTTCTAATATCTTTCAGTTGTGCAAAGCATAAAATTTCTTCAAAATTAGGGACTGATCAACAATTTTGAGTAGATATTAATCTAAATATTACATTAAAACTCATTCCAATACCTAAAAATAGAAGTGGATGTGGATTTCGTATTATTACCATATATAGAGCAACTGAAAAAAGTATTATATTATGAATTAATTTTGTAAGACATTCTCAACTGATTAATAGCACAAATATTTATTTATATTTGTGCTATAATACTTGTAGCAAAAATTAATTTATTTCACAAAATATATGTGGCAGTAGGACACGTAATGGCTTTGGGTCTACTTATGTTTTTGGGTGTTTTGAGCCATAGAGAATATCCCCACAAGCAAGTGTAAAAGTTTGGAGCTTGGTGGTAAGCATTTGAAGCACCCAGCTTTTATTTTGTTCACTGCTTCATAATGTGGATATACCACCATCTAAATGGCTAACCTGTGTCTCTTAAAATACAGAATATTTCAAAATGTGTAGAAGAAAACCAGTGCAATAGCTATCAAATGGTTTTAAAATGAAGGTCCTACTCAGATATGTCTTTAGTTGTCTTGTGGGCTCAAACCAGGCTTGATTATCTTGGCCAAAATGCAGGTTGTGAACCATTTCCTGAATGCATTTACTGTGTAGGAGATTGCCAGCCAATACTTATTTGAAATTAACATTTCTCTTATTCTTAAATCACCCCCAGTTGGTGACTTTTAACATCTTTTAACTCTAATCATGCTGCCAGAAGAGCTGTGGACCTGCAGCATGCAATGCAACACCACAAACAGCAATGCAATTTAATAGTCCTCCAACCCATCATTCATTCTGCCTGGGGAGTTGGGAAAAAGGCCTCTGGATGCAAGATGTGGGACCTACAGGAAGAACCATCAGTTTCTACCTCATGAAAACAAAGCTTTGATCATTTGAAAAATGAAAAATATTGATGAGTATGCCTTATTTTGCCTATTAGTCACCTTGTACATAATTTTCAGTTCCTATTCACTTACGTGGTTCTATCATCTACCTTTCATATTCTCTTCAGTATTTGTCAATATATCTCTCTTGTTCTTAGTCTTAACTCCTTGTACTAGGATTTTAACCTTGGTCCTGTGCACTGCAGTATGAAAAAAAAAGAAATTCCAATAAATGTAAGGAAGTCAGGTAACCTGGAGAATGGCTTATGAGTAATGCTGATGAGAAACAAGTGTATTTTACTATGACCAAGATAGTGAGATCACACAAGGAAAAAATATTCAGTAACAGATAATGTTTAAGGAGTAGTGGCATAGACTTCTAGAATGGGAAGTTTAGTTTTCTAAACAAGAAAATGCCTAAATGCCTGTCATGGTGAGATTTTGCATCATGAAAATATATTTTAAAAAAAAGTGAGGCACTTTCATTTATAGCTTCAAAATTCAGTTAAATTTTTAAAAAATAGGAAAATTTGACCTAAATTTCCTGCATTTGGACTGGGTGATAGAATTGGACAGACCTACTCCTCGAACCTTTAATTCCAAGAAATCTCCATTCTATAAAATACACAGCTTTAATCTATTTTCTTTACTTCTATTATTTCATTTTGGTTTGCATACATTTTTTTTAAATACCCATGTATTGAAAATAGTGTCTTGAATTGAATGCAAGAAAACAAGTTAAAATAAGTTCAACTCGTTTGAATTTTTAAAATTCAGAGCAAGGCATTTATAACAAGTTGATCTTAGAACACAATGGCATGCATATAATAAATTAGCCTAATAAAAAAAACTGAAACACCAGAGGATGTCCTTTATTAGACACAGCAAGTCTGGTTCCAATTTTAGACCAGGAACAATTATTGATTAGTGATTCATAACAAATCCCCCTGTTCTCTGAGAGGATTGCAGATCTTGAAATTATCACAATTTCAGACTATCTGTTCTAAAATTTGGTAGCTCATACAAAGCTCTAAACTTCAAACATTTCATGTGACCTGAATCTTAATTTGAGGTAATGAGAAATGCTCTACAAGACAGCTCAATTTCTGTTTCTGCAGCTGAGCTCCTGCAGTGACTTCCACTTTCAAACAGCATAAGAAAGTCAGAGACCAGTTCTGTGTGAAACTAATGCCATATCTGCCTTAAACTTCCATGATGGCTGTAGAAGGTGTTGAAAACCAGTTGCTTATGTTAAAACTATACAAACTTTGAAACCGGTAATGAAATACAGATCTTTGTCCTGAACCAATTCATGACATCAGTGTATCCCAGTGGCAATAATGTTTAACTGTTACCAGGGATTCACAGTATCACTAAAAAAAACCCCCCACAACTGCTTTACATTATCACTTGTATTTAAATAGTGCATGCTAGAATTGTTCTTCCAAATCCTTCCTTTAATTCTGACATGAAGCTAAATGGCTGAGAGCAATATATTTCACTTCATGCAGATGATATACTGCTTTCTTGTTAGGCTTCCTTATTTGAGATGACTTCTCTGTCTTATAACCATGACTAAATCTCCAGCTACAAAATGAATTTGATTAAATCCAACCACTTGACCTTGTCAACTAATGTCCCCAGACACCTCTTTACTGACTACATTATTCTAGGGGCTTCTAAGCAGTAGAGCTGGAATACTTATACCCTATTCCATGTTCTCTGCTCTCAATAACTGCAAATTCTCCAAAATAATTATTAAAATTAAAAATTATATAGAAGGCTGGACCTTCATCTGTTTCAGGCTGAGTTATTTTACTTAAAATTAATTATTTTCTTAAAACATTAAATTATATCCAGATGTTACCTTATTGTGGATATCTCTGAGAACTATTTAAGACCTGTAGCAATCCCTCTTGAAGTAAAATTAAAATTAAAAAGCAGTTTTAGGCGACAATTACATTGCTTCAAGGTGTTAAAATTATTTTAGATGCATACATTGACTTAAGTATCAAGGCTTAATTGTTCAAAATCAGTTAAAATCTACAGGGGTATAATTTCTTTATTTAGAATAATGTCTAACTACATTTTCTTACCCTGAGAGATGTAATCTAACATCAATATAGAAATGTAATAATAAATTTATGCTCTTCAGTAAATTATAAAACCTCCAGCCAGTGCTTTATGCAGAGAAAAAAAACATGTTAGTGAGCTGCTAACATCTTGATACACACCTTGACCTAATATGATCAGAGAAAGGTGAGCCAAGTGAAGGAGCATCAAAAAGAGTGTTAAACTTAAATGATGAAACCAAAAATAAATGAGACTATATTGACCACAAGTAAAATTGACCAGAGACTAGAGTAACGTTTCCAGCCATGAGAGGCACCAGCAGAAGTGAATATAGATAATCTAACAGGTTTAGGGCAAACAGGCATTTTCAGAGAAGGATTATAGTAAGGAGTACCTGTGATAGGAGGGGTTGTAATAATTTTAAAATTTACTTCAGTTATATGCAAAATGTATGTCATTTTATTTTTCAAACAAAATATTATTGTAGCATTTTTGACAGACCAATTACAGTATTTAATTCAACAGAAAAAAGTAATTAGAGGTAAGACTTATATCTGATGCTAAATTTCTCCATTACTTGATACATGATAGACATCATAAAAAGTCAATACCTTGAGGAACACACACTTACAAACTTTACCTGTAGTGGTCGTATTATATTGGGCTCATTCCTCTGCTACACTAAAATAAAGAGGGGAGATAAAGATTCTTTTATGCCTCCACCAGCTCAGCACCATCCTGGAGATAAGAACCCAAGACAGCCTTCAGCACAAAGATGGAGAAATCGCAGGGGTGCTTTAACGACTGACAACTGGAACAAAACACTCAGTACCCTCTGTCAGCCAGAGCTGGGAGAGCATTCCACACTGCACCTCTCCCTGATACTCATTGCCTCCAGGCATCACAAACTGTCTGAATGCATGTAAATATATGTCATTCCCGAAGCTGACAGAAAATGAGGCTTTCTATGAAGATTGCTCAGATTCCATGAAAGGGAAACTTATGGTCATTTTACTTCTCTCCAGAAATGTAAAACAGTATTATACAACTTTACAATTGGTCATTTTGTTTCCTGCAGCACACTATTGTCTGAGTTTTGAAAACACACACACACACATAAACACACATCCCAGGTGTACATGCACATATTTACACACATATATATTGCCTATATAGACACACATGTGGATACATTCGTATAGAATTTTTTTAATACATCCAGAAACTCATTAAATGATGGTAATTCAACTGTAAAAAAGAAGGAGTCATTGTAGTCTCATCTCATTTTTTTTCCTATTAAACCCTCTCTCTTTGATTTTACAATGTCAGGTTTGATCTTGCACAGCTTAGGTGCAGTATGTTGCTTCTTTCTGTGAACTATCCTCCTATCTATTTCCTAGGCTGTTGTTCCACACTTGTAATCATGTTATTTGAGTGCCTTATGTATTCTAAAAATAACCATAATAGAAGTTGCATGTAAGTGCAAGGTGAGAAGTGATGAACAGGACAGCGACACAGCACAACCAATCATACTGGATGTAAATGGGAAACCAGACCACACTGCATAGAAATAAATGATTATTATTACTACAATTAATAAAGAACCAAGGTGTTGGAGGCACTTCAAAGTGCACACAAAGAGACATATTCCTTCCCTTAAAGAGTTTAATATCTAGAAATGTTGCCTGGCTCTTATTGTCTCACAGGATAAAACAAAATAGAGAATGATGAGTTAAATGCTGCATTATATTGGATCATGTTTAAGTCTATACTGCACCAAAAAACTTTATTCTTTCCCCCACTACTTTATAAAACATTTTTGCCACTAAGGAAGGAGCCATAACAGCAGTTTGAGATTTGCTGAAAGTCCACTTGCAAGGTATCAGTGATTAAACTCACTTGCTTATCCACAACTTGCAAAGGAACTTGAATGAATGTAAATCTTGTGCTCATCACAACTCAAACTAAGCCAAGCTTTCACATCCTGGAGTCATCATTTCAAAGTGAGACCTCCAGCAAAACTTTCCTTTGTCTCTCAGCCAACTGCCTGCACTTGTCTGCAAGTGTGTCCTGCACCGCAGACCCCTGAACAATGCAAGTTCACAAGTTCCCGCAAAGAAAACTAATCCATCGCTTCCACTGCAATAGAAAGTACCCTTCATTAAAGAAAACAGTAAACAGTTCCTGGAGTATTCCCTTCCACAGAATTCCTTTTCCAAACACATGCATCCCTAATCAACTCCCGTAATGCTAACCCTAATATTAAACAATACCACAGCTGCTAACAGATGTAAGCAGGCATGAGCTAAACCTTAGAATTCATGGAAATTATAGTCTAGAAAGATGCCATACATGTGAAGGTCAATAAAGGTGAACACAAAGAGAAGAATCTGGTATATGATAATGATTAATAATCTGTACTATATGATTTAAATTCTCTGTATTACCAAATGACATGATGCTCATCAAAGGTACGTAATCCTTTTCTATGAGGGTACTTTAGTTTCTTATGCTGCTAGATAGATGCCAGGACAGACTCTAACAGCCAAGGAGATCAGGAATTAATCTGACTCTTCTGAAGTTAATGGAATCTCTGCCATTTGCTTCAGTGGGATCAGGGTCTCACATTGAACATTAACAATATAAAATTATTTCTGTGGGATTGCTCAAGGGTTAAGGTTCTATTTCAGTGTGAAAAAGTAAAGCTAAATCTCATTCTTAATGAGAATGGGTTGTTTTCCCTACAAGTACCATCTATCTGAAATTACAAAATAGAATATTTTCATTTTCTGGAGATTGATTTGTAGTCTGATTTTTTTCTTTTCTATATTTTGCCTTTTCATACAGCCCCCAAGCTGAGAAAAAGGTGAAAAGGCAACCTATTGGCATACAGTGTTGGAAAGTAAAACAATTTCAAAAGTCCATTTCCACTCTGAAATTGCAAGTACCCTTTAAAACAAATATACCTGAACAAGACTAGAAAAGACACAAAAATTATAGCATATTTCACCGCATTGATGACACTGAGGAGACTGCATGTGAGCATTCAAGGAGAAGTAAAAAAGAAAAACATTGCTCTTATGTCCAGGTCATTTGACTCCAAATATATGTGATATTTGATATGTTATTTTCTCTGAAGATTTTTGTCACTTTCAGTTTCAGCAGAAATTTGGAATTTCTGTTCAAAACCAAAGCAGAAGATTTTTATTTCCATTCAAGAGAATTTATAAAATTCTGTGTGAAACTGAACAAGGACACAAGTTCTGAGCCTTCTGGCTTTTTATGGCTTGCCTTGTATCTATGTTCTCCTAAATGAAAATGAGAAAGTGAATCATCCAACCTCTGCCTCCCCTTGGCTCTACAGCAGAGCAACTGGAAACTCAAAGTCACAGCCTGAGCCAGACCTTCCAGGCAGCTAAGACAGCACTGAGGGATCAGTGCCTTGAAAGCAAGATGATCCAGCTCTGATCCAGGGAAAATGGGAGGACTAAGATCCTCACGCTCATTTGTGGTGAGTGAGGCCTTCCCAGACATCAAGGTCAGGCCACTGAGCAAAGTCCACATGGACTATTTTTGGGTTTGAGCTCCCATTTTTGGAAGATTTTCACAGAAAGAATAATCCAAAACAGAGGAACCTGGAAGCTGGGGACCACCAGCAGATGGCAAAGTAAGATGCCATGTGGACTGCCAGGAAACTCTTCTCTAATTTCATTGGAAACCTGTCTGCCAAACGGAGAAGTCATAAGAAATATTGTAGTTTTGAAATCTTGGCGCTTTTTTTAAGAAAAACCTAGCACCTTTAGACAATCTTAACCAGTTTTCAAAGGCAAGAGAGAAAATAAGCCAAAGAGTTGGCTTTTGTAGTACAGCTCCAGCCATGAGTTGCACATGGGTGTGCAGTGACAGAATTCTGTGGTATGCATGGCAAGGGAGTGGATGGAGCCTAACAGTGTTATAACAATCTTCATAATCTTCATATAATGATTATTTTATAGGCAGTGGATGTCTGCAAGATGTTGTCACCTCACCTCGTTTACAAAACAAGCAGTGATATCTGCAAAGTCTTTATGCTTCGAAGAGCCACTAGAGGGGAACTTAGAGTCAAGCAGGTGAGGAAGACTCCAGGCTTCAGGCCTCATCATCCGAGTGTGATCCTGCAGTAATTAATGGGGATTTTTGTATTTATTTCTGTAGTATGTATCAATAGACTTGATGTGTCAAAAAGGGAGTATGTATTACCGCCTTTGGGTGTAGTAATAATAAGACCTGCATCTACTTTTCTTCCAAAATTTCCCATGTGGAAATTCACTTCTTGTTCGGTCTAGTAGCAGTGCAATTCCAGATTTTATTAAAAGAATCCAATGTGACTGTCAACAGACAGAGCAGTAGTATTGGATATCTTGTGCTGGAAAGTCAAAATAACACTGCACGGAAAACATCGATATGGATTAATCTATAGGCCATGGATTTGACCGTTTATTAAACTGGGTTTAGTTGTATAATGCACATTAAAGTGAGATAAATTCACAATTCACATTTCATTGATTTAGCTAAGTTCAATTGAGAATTCATGTTGTTGTTTTGTGTATTTATATTTGACTGTTCCTTCCTAGAAGCTTAATCAGTGTAAGCTTACATAGCCAATACAACCTGCTGTGAAAGCTTGGATCTTTAATACTGTACCATAAGCCATGCTACTGAGGTAGAAAATTTACTGCTGGCCAGAAAAATAAGAATACCCTTCTTTCAAGATTATGAAGTATATTTTGAAAAGATCTCCAGCTGGTCTTCCAGCTAGTTGGTTTCAGTGAAGGTATCTTAGACACAGAAAAACATAACAGTGTGCACAGAAAATTTCGCATATGAAAGATACAGCATGAAAATCAAAAGCTATAATGCCTTTTTGTAGCTCAGTACATGTATTAAATCCAGTGGTTCTCATCATCTATATACTGCCCAAATACATAACACCTACGGAGTGCATGCATTTCAAGGAAGCCTTTAACTTAACTTGATAGAAAGCCCTTTTAAAAAAATTAATTTATTAATTATTTCTAACTGTATTTTACTGTTGAATACTTCTTTTTCAGTTAATGGGCTAATATTGCTATCTATCTTACACTAATTATAATATACCAATTTATAAGAAAAATGCGTAACAATAACATATTAAAAGTTCTAGGTATTCACATTTCTCTTTAACACATACAGTGTGATTTTGCTATTCCATATGTATTGATATTCATTTTAATATTGAATAGCAATATGTAGTATGCTTACAGAAATTGCTCCCCATTAGTCAGTTTTGACACGGTATTGTAGAAACAAAATGATGGAGAAACAGACAAAGAATTTTCCCTATCCAGACTAACAAAAGCATATCTTAAGAGAAGCAAAAAATATGACTACTCAGCTAACTGGGTTCACACTACTGGGGCTATTAACCATTGAAAAAGAATGGTTCTCACAGTTGAAATAAACAGTGATTTCATTAGAAGAAGGCCTTGTAGTTTAACTGTGTATTTAAATCATTCTAGGGAAAACAGCTTCGCACTGCTATCCACAGGTTAGCAGAGAGGTTGTACAAAGAAGAAGCAGCAGCATAACTGCCAAACTGAAGGAAGATTCAAAATGCAGCTCAATGGCATTTCTGTCTACTTCTACTGTGCCATGTCTGGAATTTTATACTTAATCAGTTTCTGTGAATCACTGGGTTGAACAGGCAAAATCAAAGTAGATGGAACTCTAATTACCACATCCAGAACCTAAAAGTGTCTCTGCATCAACCTATACACTTTCACCTGTGCACCTGTTTTCAGCTTTTTAAGACATGAAAATCCCTGAATGAATTGTTTCCGAGACACTCTGGCAGGAAGGTAAGACAGGAGGGTATCCTGTTCTGGGAGAAAAGGAAGGGTAGGGATATATCTAGAAGCTCTAGAATGAAATAAGGAACTCAAGGAGCTGCAAAGAGCCGGCAAATTACAGGGGATGTGAATGTTTGTAGCCAGTGCACTTAGAGCGGAGAAGAAAGGCTCCCCAGTGTGCACAGTAGGCTTGACCTACGGAAGTAATGCACTGTGTAACCTTCTTGTTGATGAAACAACAACAGCAATAAAGGATTATTTTCTCTGGCACTCAAAAGCTTGCCACATACTACAGCCTTTGATTGATAGTAAAATTAAATTAATATGAAGTAATCTTAAAATTACAAAGCTTTCTAGAAGGGCCTTTGATTCTATACATGACTCAACGGAACAAAATTTTGAAGTAAATGTGTAAAACTGAAATCAAATAGACTAAGCTGGAAAATTCACCTAACCATAGCCACTGGCACTTTGCTATAGATGTTTTCTAATATTATTCAGTCTTCACATAATGCAATTATAGACTTTCAAGAAATGTTGAAACAATGGAAATATGCAGATAAAAATTACTTTCAAATTCTACTTTTTGCTCCATTTCTGAGATAAAGTTTTGTGTAGACTGGCAAAAAATGGTTGTCCTGTGTTTCTGGGAGTTTGTGAATGTTGATAAGGATGATGGTTATCAGGGCATATTTTCTTTTCCTGCCTTTCATTTACTAATCTCTTCCTTATAAGCTCAGGTGTAGGTAAATCTTGGGAATACAAGAAGTGGAAAATGTGAGCTGCCAACTGTGCAACATGAGTTTTTCTGTTTACAGTCTGTATGTCCTCATTGAACTACTGCTTCTCTCTCAAGTGGAAGGTGGAAAATACTGTTTTTCTTAGAAAAGGATACTTTTTGCCCTCTTTTTTTTTTCCCCCTTGGGTTTGTTGGTTTTTTTCCCTCTTCTACTTTGCTTCTTCCATTACAGTTCCTTTCTTTTTTTCCCAGGCTTTTTTCTAGTGCTCTTTTAAAAAGCTAGGAAAAAACCTTTTTATTCTTTGCAATTTGTGCCTTCCTCTGTGCACTAGAGAGATTTTCTGAGTAGGGTCATAAGTATAGCTCAAGTTAGCAGGTCTTAAGTTAGAATACCAGAGGTAACTTAATTTTCTTACACTGACATATTGTTAAAATCATCCAACACACACAAATCTTTCCTAACTGGTATAAGGACCTGAGAGTACAAAAGTGGTAGCGTATGCGCAAATGAGCAATACTTGACTGTGTTACTGCTTGCTTATGTGCTCATGCTTTTTCTTCTTTTCTCTTTCTGACTAAACTCATTCTCATCTGAAGGTAATGTTTAAATATGAGCAGATTCGAGGCACTGTTTCTCCTCAAGCCTATTGGGCACTACTCTGAAGATTCAAGATTTTCCAAGTGAGTCTAGAGGGACTTGATTCCCTCAGTTTCACTACCTGGTAAAAAGCCGGTTGAGATTCCAATTTTAAACTCTATGTTAAAGAAGCCCTGACTTACTAAGTATAACATGTATGACTTTTCTAACATTCAGTATTTTTTTGTGTCTTCAAATTCCATGTTCATGAGTCAAATATATCAGAACACTAGTCATGGCATTAATCTGTTTTTGTTTGCAACTGATATTTATGATTTAGGGCATGAAAGCTATGAGCTGTTAAAAAATGTATTTTTACCTCCTGTTCCTGCCCCTAGCCTTTTAGGATTAGAATTTAATTTAATTTGAATTTCATATAGGACACAATATCATATATGAAGGTCAAACCAATTCTGGTTTGAATTTCTTAATTGCAATAATTGTCAGGAATATGTTTACTATGTTTTTTTCTAAAATGTCATATATGACCCTTACTCAACCATAATAAAAGAAAAAGACAATGAGTCTCAGAGTAGATTGCACCTTGCACATAAATTATTTTAAATGGATTTCTGAAATAAAGTTTTTAAAAAAAATATAAAGCCATTCATAACATTCACAAAGATGCAGTAAAGTACAATCTAAAAGATTACCTTTGATTCTTGCACTTACAGATGAGATGCAAGAGCATGTTCTTTAGAGTATGTTCCCAAGCCCTAGTGATGTGTCCAAGTAGTGTGATTTTCAAAATCCAAGGAAAATGACATTTCTTTCACTTGATGTTCCAGAAAATTTTGGGAAAGTAAGCTACTTATACTCTACATAATGTAAAGAAGTGATTTAACCTTATCTTCCATCAACACTACATAGCTATTTCTTGTTTTGAAATGAGAATTAGGCCAACGCAACAACAATGCACAAGAGTCTACTGTACATTCTATGATCAGGCAAACTGCATGCTTATGATAGAAAAATAAGCAAAATGAACCACCAGCCACATGGTAGAGTGGTTTGAAAAACTCATTGTCAATAAAGCAACTATAAATGGCTTTAAGATTCACTCATTTATGTCTTAAACCAGTATATATAATGTCTAAATACCCAATAGGAGTATTTGGTTTTGTTATAAGATTTGGGAGGGTTTTTTCTGCATAGAACTGGAGATAAAGAGTTCAGTCAAGGTTTCAAAACCATAAATGTATATCCCATGTGCTCATGTAGTTTCCACAGACTTGAATAAGAAAAAACAAATTCCTTGCTTAATGTTTCAGCCTTGTTTAAACAAAATCAGGGCACAGTAATTTGGAAAGTATCTCGAGGGCAAACACCATCCTTGCCCAACAGGATAGAAGAAAAAAAGATCCACTGAGTTGCAAGGTGCAAGGTTCTATTCTAAAGAAACATTTAAATTTGGGGTCTGGAATAGAATTAATTATTTGTTTTTCAAAAACATCTGAAGTACAGTATCTGAAGCATGGATGCAAAGCAGAAAGCATTATCATTCTCCTAATTTAATCTCCTCAAAGAGTGGGTAGATCCACTAGGATAGGGTAATTGACTATTGCTTCCACTCTTGAACATAAAAATTACAGCTTGGAGGCTATCAGTACAAAAATAAATGCCTACGGAAGTTTCTTTTCTGACATCTCTTTCATTCTCTTTGCACGGATATCAGTCTGGAATCTTTTATTTCTTTCTGGATTGGAAATTTCAGAATGTTTATTTCCGAAAAAAAATCTGTTGATAGTATCATGTCTTGAAACTGTGACAGATAAAAGGATTGAATTTGATAAGAAGGGATAATGAGGTCTACTTGTTTTCTCAGTCTTTGGTCCCTCTATTGACTTATTTAACAAAATTATCAAGAAGCAAACAGTTTGCATTTTGTGCACAATCTCTTGGTAACTGCACTAATTACAAATTCAAGTTTAAAACAATCATCTGCTCTAACCCACATTAAATCTGAACATTTTAATTATTTCTTTCAGCTGTTCTAGACTGAATAATAACTGTACACAAATGCCACCTAGCTTATTTCCTTAATTTTTGTAAGTTATTTCATATTTGGTCCTAGATCCAAGTTTGTACCATAAATAGTGTGGCCAGCAGGACTAGGAAAGTGATTGTCCCCATGTACTGGGCACTGGTGAGGCCACACCTCGAGTGCTGTGTCCAGTTCTGAGCCCTTCAGTTCAGGAAGGACATTGAGGTGCTGGAGCGTGTCCAGAGGAGGGTAACAGAGCTGGTGAAGGGTCTGGAGCACAAGTCCCATGAGGAGCAGCTGAGGGAGCTGGGGGTGTTTAACCTGGAGAAAAGAAGGCTCAGAAATGACCTTATGGATCTCTAATACTTCCTGAGAAGAGGCTGAAGCCAGGTGGGGGTCGGGCTGTTCTCCTAGGGAATGAACAACAGTATGAGAAGAAATGGCCTCAAGGTGCACAGGGGGAGATTCAGGCTGGACATCAGGGGGAATTTCTTCACAGAAGAGGTTGTTAAACTTTGGAGTGGACTGCCCAGGGAGGTGATGGAGTCACCATCCCTGGAGGTGTTCGAGAAACTGAACATGGCCGTGGCATTCAAAGGTTGAAGTCAATGATCGTGGAGGTCTTTTCCAACCTAAATGATTCTGTGATTCTATGAACAGAAAAATTAATCCTGTCATATTAGTGAATATGCAGACAATTTTGTGAACTCTGAATGATGAAAAAATTTGGTGCATTTAAGGTATATTTACCTTTTTAGAAGAAATGAACTAGTAAAATAAGACTCTTAAGCTTTGCTTGGTAGCTAAATGCAGTGTTGTCCTATTTCTAATGTTTGTGTTTTCTAAGGAAAAAACAGAGAGGAGTTATTTAGAAAGCCTCATTAGAAGTGATTTACTTACCAACCCACAGGCATATAAATACCTTACCTGTAAGTGTCAGTGTAAAGGCTACTAGCTAAAAACATGTGCTTAGATGTAACACAAGTCTTTTTAAAAAGTCTGCATTCTTAAATGCGTTATTTACATAAATGGAGCCCAGCTTATAAAACAATGACCTCTAGTTATGATTCTTGTGCATTTTCTACAGGCAGCAAGTCAGATGCCTAATGTCTGAACACCATATGCATTCTTCAGAAAAGTATTCTTATTTGGAGAAAGTAGGGTTAAAAATATTCCCTCATTGTTGGGAAGCTATTTTAAATACATTGAGGGGATTCTAACAAGAGTCCTATCAGAAGTCTCTGAAGAATCACTGAAACGTAAACTGATCAATAAATGAGACAGCAAATTGATCAACAAAATCTAATTTTTAATATCAGCTATAGAATTTAAACAATGAGATAGTTTTGTCTTTATGTATGGTTATACACTACGTAATTGGAGAACAAGATTAATTTAGGCCTTTCTGTCACAATCTTAAATATGAATCCTGCATATATAATCTATCTCTATATAAGCACTATATATGTTTTGGGTATGTATGCATATACCCCATCAGTTCTCAGTGTACTCTATTTAATGATTTTCACCATCATGAGTAGCCATAAAAGCAAAGATATCAGGAGGTTGTGTTTCACATTTGGAGCTGTACTGCCTGTATCCCTGCAGCAGCCTCTGAAGGCTAGATCTGGCTTTTACATGGCTTACTCACTCTTCAGGAGTGCTCAGATGAGTCTCAGTGACATTCGAAGTACTCCAGGGACTGAAAATTTTTTGAAGCCCATTGCAGCACTGCTTCTCCCCTGCCCCTTACACGCTTAGTGTCAGTAACCAGCAGTTCTGAATAGGGCTCATAATGAGTTGCCTCTCTCACCTAACTGCAAAGCCAGGTGTCAGCTGCAAATCTTTACTGACAGAAAGTTCACACTTGCTTTCAGCTGACCCATTCTATGAAAGGTCATCTGTTAAAGTAAGCATTTCTATCTTTCAATAATGTATTTACAGCATTTTGTAATTTCTAATGCAAATTAAATACCTGCATCCTATACTGGAAAATTGTCAGTAGAATTCTTGTTATATGAAAATGTAGTCATTTTGCAGTACAGTAATAATTCAAGAAGTATATATTTTCAGCAGCTGGATATTTTCTAAATATTTCAAATATAATCAAATGTCAAGTTCCAGGTCAACAAGCTAGAGCATGAGCAGAATTTGTACTCCTTCAATTTACTATTTAGTATGTACATTTTCGTAATTATTTTTCAATTTGAGAAACATTAAACATTAAATGGAACATTCATGTTTCTAAAATACCTTGTCCTAATAATAGCATAACAGAAATCTAAGGCAGAGTCCTTCTCAGGTATCGTCAGCATAACTATTTGGATATTCAAGGCAAGTGAGATCTGCTCTGTACTGTATGAAGTGTCTGTGACCGTGTCCTCATTTTCCCTTGTTTTATGGAAGGAATTCTTTAGTGCAAGGGTGGTGAGGCCCTGGCACAGGTTTCCCAGAGAAGCTGTGGATGCTCCATCTCAGGAAGTGTTCACGGCCAGTTTAGACAGGGCTTTGAGCAATCCAGTCTAGTGGGAGGTGTCCCTGCCCATGGCAGGGGGATTGGAACTAAATGATCCTTAAAGGTCCCTCCTAACTCAAACCATTCTATGATTCTAAGTACAGAATACGAGTAGTGAGGAAGAATGAAGAAGGCAATGAATAAATTAAACTAAGGGCTAAAAACAAACTGTAAGAGTTGATTCCCTAGAACACCACTGAAAGGTTGTCTCAATAGAGACAAAATTTTTTTTTCCAGTGGTGTTGAGTGGAGGGCCTAGGATTTTGGATTTGCCTAGTCAAGCAAGGTAGAGGAGATAATGATGGGGAGAAATCATTGAAGATTAGAAAAAGATGAACAATTAAAATAATATTTTGAAAATAATTATTGATCAACTAGGAGAAAGAACCAACCAGAAAGAAAAGAGCAAGGGGAAGTAAGTATCTTAGACTAGAAATATATTGAAAAGAGAATGGAGGAGACCTGAAAAACCTCAGAAGAGAAGCCTTGACGTATAGAAGAAGTCACCACTAAAAAGTGAAAAATATGTTGTATAGGCAAGAGTAAAACTGCCTGTAAAAATATACTGGAATGAGATAATAAAAAATTAAATATAAAGAGCCATAGAAATTACCTGTATGTGTGAGAAAACTACTGTTGCCAGAAGAAGCACTTAGGTCTAAGAGAGTACGAGGAAATAATGAAGTACAGGCAGCAGAAAGAGGAAGTCACCTAGTCACTAAGAGCAATAAGTGAATTCTACATAATGGTCAGTTTGCAGTCTGGACTGACACTGCAAAAAGCGAGCACTGAATAGCACAATCTTGGGCAAATTGGAGGAGGACATTTTCTCTAAGAAGAAAAAAAAGGTAAAAATCTGAACAATCATTCTGAGGAGGTTCCCTTTAATTAATAAATTAAGGAAAATCACAGCAACATGAAATGAGAAAAGCTATGAGTTATACAGGTATGGAAATACGTATCAGCTTGGAGTCATGTTCACAACTGAGAAAACTATTAGATTGCAAAGGAGAAAGAAATCTTTTCAATGATCCCCAGAAAACACTTGGAGGGAAGAATAGCCAGGATAGTTCAAGAAAAGAATTATTGATATGGAAATGGAGCGGTGGCCACAAGCATACATCAAAATGAGGAAGAAGAAGAAATTAGACAGAATTTGCAATGCTTAGTTATCCCTAGGGAGTATCTGATGAGATTTGCAACTTTTGTAGCAGACCAGGATAGCCCTGGTAAGGAGATGAATAACTAAATGGATTTAGCTTGTACATGAATCCACTGACAGCAAGAGGCTACGGGATCCCTGAGGCAGTATCTGGAGATGTCACAATAAAGTATTGCTATTTGCTGAGTACCAGTATGTCACAGTTCAAAAGTGCAAAGCCTTCCTATATGCCTTTGTTTCTAATACAGAGCATTAAAGAGAATTATGGTTCTGTCTGAAAGGTTTCCTTGGCTTGTCACACAACTCTAGCACAAGACAGATGTTAGATGTTTGCCATCATCTCGTTCAGACAAGCTGGTGAAAGGTCTGGAGAGTAAGTCATATGAAGAGCATCTGAAGGAGCTGGGGGTGTTTAGCCTGGAGAAAAGGAGTCTCAGGGGTGACCTTGTCGCTCTCTACAACTCCCTGACAGGAGACTGTAGCCAGGTAGGGGTCAGGCTCTTCTCCCAGGCAACCGGCAACAGGGCAAGAGGAGATGGCCTCAAGCTGTGCCACAGCAGGTTCAGGTTGGACATTGGGAAGAATTTCTTCACCGAAAGGGTTGTCAAGCATCGGGACAGGCTGCTCAGGAAGGTGGTGGAGTCACCATCTCTGGATGTATGTGGCTCTTAGGGACATGATTTAGTGGTGGTTGGTTGGACTTGAAGATCTGAGAGCGTGAGAATCAGCCAGCTGCAGGATGGGTGGGACACCATGCAGAGAGCAGGAAGAAGCTTGCGTTTGGCACACTCAGGTGCATATACACTGCTAGAGAATAATGTTCAGCTCACTGGAGGCCTGGGAAAAGCAGATTGCCCAGGGGTTGGGAGAATTCACACTGCCTTTCAGTAGGTGAGCTGATGGCTGTAAATAAGCAGTTAATTTTTATTATGGTAAATAAATGCTCTGGGCAGTTCCTAAAGCTTTGGGAGTCTCATTACTGTCTCCTCTCAGGTAAATTCCTGCAAACAATGTTGTACACAATACTTATGAAAGTGTGTATATCAGCAAGTGAAAATTCTTAATAAAAACATGAATAATTGTCACCAAAATTATATGCATGCAAAAATAAAAGCACTGTTCTGGGACACAGCCTACTGTGGTTTCTTAGCATTCTGACATGTACCTTTGAAGGCCATGAATGCCAATGAAGTCTTGAAGTACTGAAAAATTAAAACAGATGTAATGGGGAAAGCTGAAAGTCAGTAGACAACCTCAATATATGATAGATATGGAAAAAAACTTCTAGTAATTGGCATATGCTTAAATATAATTAGAACTGGATGACAGTTTACTGGAAGAAAATTATTCAGTCAGAAGTAAATAAATAATAAGATTGTGCAGGCAGAAGAATTTTGAACATTGGTGATACAGGTATGGGTGTAGGTGAGGTACTTTGGAAATAAGGAATGTGTGTTTCAGATTTTCCCATGGCAAACTCAATCAGTGAATTTGAATGTTGTCCTCATCCTAATACCCCTGGCTGGCTCCTATGGCAGAATTTTTCAAGAAGGAAATATATTCATAGGTGTAGCTTTGATTTAGCTACCATACTTTTTAAGCTCATAAAATCATTAAACAAAATTAGTGCCTGGATGTATAAGAGTAACATCTTTGCTATTATAGTGAGAGAAAGCCAACTCACCTGAATTCACACATCCAGAATACTAAACGCACATTAAATATTTTTGTGTGCATCAAAACAACTTATGTTCACAATACTGACAAGTAGATATTTATGTTTTAAGGATTATGTGTTTACAATTGTGTTAATTTAAAAAACAAACAAACCCACCAAAAAAAAATCTTAAAACCCTCTCAACTCTTACAAGTTGAACACTAGTCTTCTGAGAGAAATAAGTATGTAAATAATAATTTTGTTGGAAATATTTGTAGGGAAATTTAAAAATGCATGTGTAAATATAGGTGTATCTAGACTTGTATAGTCACTTATTTGATGAATGAACTTGATCCATGCTGTATCTATTGGTATTTTTCATTATATTTAATTTTAATTCATTTATTCATAGTTTTAACCTTTGTAAGAACATCAGTTATTTAAATGAGTAGAAGGTAAACCCCATCAACAAAACTGCAGGGTTTAATGTTGAAGATAACTGACATGCATGAAGTCATTGTATTAAAATATTGTTTTTCCTATTGTTTAGCACAGATGGTGCTGGTAATTAATATTGTGCTATTTTTTCATCAGGGGATTCCCTGATTACAAAAGTCAAGCAGTATGTAATAAACTGCTACATTACACTGTATGAATAAATGATTTATGATTTATATATTTATTAATGAAAATTTCATTATCCAAGATGCAAATTATGCAATATTTTAAAGCTTCTTGAGATACATAGTGTGAAAAACCATGTATTTTTATAAAACCCGTAATTTATGAAATACAGTAGAATATTTTATAAAACCCATTTACTTCTGTCCTTTCAAAAGGCTTTATCTGAGTGCTGATGATCACGAACAGGTTCATTAGAAAATGCACATCAGCAATCTAAATATCTTTGAGGGTGTTCTGATACTTCCTGCAGAGGGGATTATAAGTACAGTTAGGAATAAATTCTTCTGTCTTTACTATGTGAAGGTAAACATTATGCCCTCTGCATCAATTTTGGTTCAGGGTTTGCTTAAATGGGACCTTACTTTATAACACTCCTTGAAATCAAAGCATATATTTTTCTATATATAATAAACTAATTATAAACTAATTTCTAAATAAGACCTTAGAAACATGCTTATATACAACCACCTAAAGTGGTACCATCTTTCCTTTTCTCTTAAATTTTAGGGCACTTTGCACTGTCACAAAAAGGTTTACGCATAGTATGAGCACCTGCCAAGAAAACCCAGTTGTCCTGGGGTAGGGTCCTATTTGACAAATCTCCAAGCTGCAGGATGCAGATCTTTTCATCCTGATGCAGGCAACTCCTTTAGCATATGCACTCTGTTCCCAAACTACTCACCAAGTGAGTAACAGTAGCAAAATTATTTCAGGGCACATCCCAAACAGACCCACTCCCAGTCCATCCGCTGCAAATGCAGGTTCAGCTGGTTGGAGCCTGTCCTCCAGACTGGAGGAACTCCTGAGCCTGAATATGCATGGCAAGCTGGCAAGGATATGCAAGACAAACAAGGTGCATGAGATATGCTTCGCGTACTCACACGTGGGAATTAGTAATCATAACTACTATAAAGTGAGCTTTTTTTACTGGTTCTGCACATATTCCACTGAGAAGTGGATTTTTATCAGCTGCCTGTAACCTTTTGTCCACATACCTTTCTCTTGTACAGTCAACAGACCGGATTTCATTTCATTCACCTGCAGTTCAGGGTGGAATTTTGAAGCAAAAGATCTAGATATTCAACACGACTTTTGAATAGAGCAGAAAATGGAATCAAAAGGTTCATATCAAATAAAGGAATACTTTTGCCTTCTGAATCAAGTTGCCTCAGTCCTAAGCAACAGAAACTACCTAGTACATGACACTACAGACTTCAGAATTTGTATTTCTTAAAAGCCTTTTATTCTGAGAAAAATCCTAATTACATCTACTGCAAAAATAAATAATATCCTATATTCAATGGATTATGAACATATTCACTCAAAAATGTATATTTCAGAACTATACTATATGTAGTATCTACCTTCAGTTTTATTATCAGCTATTAATATACTTTTTGAAGATATGTGAAAATGGCTATAAAACCATGGAATACCATAATTAATAACTGCACTTGATGATTAATAGTAAAGCAATAGATAATTTGAATTTACACTTATGCTCTACTACATGCTGTCACTTTTAAAGTACACATTCATTTTAAAAATCAATACCTTTTAGCTACTACAACTTTTATAATAACTTTCAAGTAAATCAATTAATGTCAGATATAATTTACATTTTCATCAGGTGTTTGGCAGATTTGTCCCCAGGTTTCTCTATTGGTATGCATAACTAACAGGGAGGACAAAATTATGTAATTATCATGTAATTTGTAAGTAAACACATGTTCAGTTTAAAAATGTGAAATTATTTTCCCTTTCAAATTAATAATGTCTGCCATACATTACATTTTAAAATCTACGAATTTGTTATGACTGTATGGAGTTTGAAGAATCTCTGGTTTTTTTCCCACACAAACCACACATACATTTGTGTGAGTTCTTCAAGGTTCCCTGATTTGTTAGGTTATTATAGCATGAATTAGTGCAATAGAATGCAGACTATGTATGTACACCATAAATTTTTGGGGGATAAAAGCAGTCTTTGAAAACAGACTAATACTAGTACGGTATATAGCATTTATGTTTTGCTGCATGGAAACAGCAGGTTTTAAAAAGAAACACAGTCACAAAGCAATTAATCCAGTTTGTTAACTTTTTAATGGAAAGATGTTACAAGAAGTGTAATAGAAGCTCCACTTGTAAACTATCTCACAATTCTCAGTTCTCTATTAAATATTGCTGTAATGTAAATTATTGCATGTTTCAGATTTGCAATAGAACAATTTAAGAGCTAGTAATTCCCACAAATAAAGCAATAATAAAGCTCACAATGATCACTGAGACTCCTCCTAAAGTGGAAAATGAGTTGCTTAGGATTTCAGCTTTCCATGGGATTTTTCTTTACTGTTTTCTGTGTGGAAATGTTTAATGAATATGGGAGGGAAATGTGTAAATATCCAGCTTTAAGCCAGTTTGATAATCTTTATTTTTAATTCACATTTCACAGATACAGTGTTGACTAGCTGCATAAAAAATATTAGTCCAAATCATAGCGGATTTGTTCTTAAATGATGCTACCAGATCCTTAATGTATCTGTATATGAAGGAATATTTATTTTCTGTGAAGGAATTTAAAATGTATAAACCAAATTTTTCTGCTATGGTATTTTCTCCTTTATGAGCTTCTGCTTTGACCAGGCCAATGGTATCCTGGCTTGTACTAGAAATAGTGTGCCCAGCAGGCCTAGGGCAAGGATCATCTCCCTCTACTCAGCCCTGGAGAGGCCACAGCTTGAATCCTGTGATCAGTTTTGGGCCCCTCACTACAAGAAGGACATTGGGGCTCTGGAGCATGTCCACAGAAAAGCAACAAAGCTGGGGAAGGGTCTGGAGCACCAGTCCTATGAGGAGCAGCTGAGGCAGCTGGGATATTTAGCCTGGAGAAAAGGAAGCTGAGGAGATTCCTCGTCATTCTCTACAACTCCATGAAAGGAGGTTGTGGCAATGTAAGAGTGGGTCTCTTCTCCCAAGTAACATGTGATAGGATGAGGGGAAATTGCTTCAAATTGCACCAGGGCAGTTTGGATATTGGGAGAAATTTACTGACAGAAAGAGTTGTCAAGCATTGGAACAGGCAGCCCATAAAGGTTGGAGTCACCATTCCTGAAGATATTTAAAAGACATGTAGATGTGGCACGTAGAGATGTGGTTTAGTGGTGGATTTGGCAGCGCTGGATTAATGGTTGGACTTGAAGATCTTACAGGTCTTTTCCAACCTAAATGATTCTATGATTCTAGATGCTTTAATTGTTAGTTGCTTAAATGTCTTTCATTTAAATCTAGTTACATGGCCACACTTGCGTATTGTTTGCATGAGTAAGAAAGATGTTTGAAAGAATCATGAAAACAAGTCTTGATGTAAGTTGCTGGGTATTTTTGGGTCCTGCCACTTCAGTCTTTCCTAACGAAAAACTCACAAGATATGTACTTTCCCTGGCCACAATTTTAAGCCCATCAGAATTACAACTAAATATCCAAAAGGAGTGCAGGGTATAAGCTCAGCTCCTGGGAATTGTTCTAAACCTGCAGATTCCTCTGCCTTATTGCAACTGATTGCATGACTGTTATCACCAGCAAGTTTACAACATTGGATCTGTTTGGTCAACACCAAATCACTGATCCAGGCTTTTTGTAAGTGCAACACACTTAAGCAAAAGTGTTTGTGCAAATGAAAATCTGACACCTATATTTTTAAAAGACTTCTCTGAATTATTTTGAAATTTATTTATGACAGGTTATTTTTTATATATGCCAGATAATATGACATAAATGTAGGAAATCATACTACTGAAGGATACATGTAATGAAATCTTCATTGTTACAAGAAGATACCATAGAATATCTGGTTTAGTTAAGCATATGTACATGTTTTAATGTAGGTGGTCTTTATCTGGAAAATACATGATAAGAAATACAATTCAAATAAATTAAAAGTTAATATTTTAGCTAGGACCAAGAAGAAACCTAGAGCTAAAGGTAAATGACTTTTCATACTTAGGGGAATAATATTTTTAGCAATATTATTATCCTTGGAATTACACCATTAAAACTTACTACATTATATTAGAATTTTCTTTATGTTTCTTTCTGCCAAGTATTATACCTTGGGATCAATAAGTAGATAATAAACTTCATTTCTTACATTGAACAATTACAAATGTGATCTATGGCAGCTGAAATGTGGTACTAGGATAAAGTAACATTCTAAATCTATGTAAGTAACCTCCTTATGGAGAAAAAAAGCCTTGGAGTTATTGGACACTTCTGCTCCAAACAAAGCAATGAGAGTGAAACAACAGCAATGGTTCAGAGTGATTTCCTACCTTGCTGTCTACAGCTCTCTTCCTTTCATTTTACTGGTAGATTGCAGGTATTTACTATTCTTTTTAAAGTATCTGCAAATACACATCTCTGACCATATTTTAATCTGTGTACTGAACTTTTTACCCAATACTGCAGTGTTTGACAGTAGTGGGAGCTGTGCGTGAGGATCTAGGATAGTATATGGCCAGAGGTCCAGCTGGATGTCTGAGCATGTCATTCCAGACGCAGGTTTGGATTGCTCAGTAATTAGCAACTGACTGTTTAATATTGTTAACTCATTTATTTCTTTGCAGTTCATGTCCCGCTTTTCAAAATTCTAAAAGCAAAAATTGTGTGTGTGCCAGCAAAAAAAATAATAGTAATGAGCTCATTTCCATACCACTGGACCCATTTTCCTGCTGACTGATGGCGGTTTCCAAAACTGAGCTTTACTGGCAAACAGGGTCCTGCTAGCATTGTCCTTCCAAATGCCTGGAGGAAATAATCCCAGGTTTCAAATGGAAAAATAAAAAATATGTTCAGTTCTGTCTAGGTTTTAGCTTTACTTTTGTTATGAGCTTCAAAAGCCCATAGTAAATTCAGTTTCAGAAAAAATATTTTTTTCTTTGTTAACAGTTTGAGGTAATTTTGTTCCTGTTCATTAGATGCCACAGATTCAGATAGTTGAGCTCTCCTTGCTCTGTCTCACTGAGGCAAAGAGACTTACTGTGATTTGTCAAATGCTGGCAACTCTACCGCTCGGCCTTTTCTATTACCAGACTGCAATCTGCCTTGGAGCAGATCCGCAGTGGAAAGTTTTCCTTTAGGGATTAGTGCTTCATTGTTGAGGTGTATCTGTAATCACGCAACAGAACAGTTGTGAAGATGTGGCACCAAGAGGGAAATATTTGATGGCCTGTTCTTGTGATTCACCTGAGCACTAAACCCACTTACTCCAAGAAGGACCATCTTCTTTTGCAATAGGCTGGAAACCCTCATCTGTTATTTCTGCAGTTGCTATTTTAGTGCCTGCATCCATTTGCCCTTCTAGATTTGGAATGGTTGCCCCTTTTTATTTGCCAAAGGCCACCTTCCATTTTCGAGTCCTATCATCAAGTATTGTTTTGGAGAGCCTGTGTGAATGCAGTGGGGGTTTTGTGCCACTTCATTTGTATATCACTGACCAGTGAATGTTACAAAGCATTCTTTCTAAATTGGGCTTACTCCACTCCTGTTCCTGAGTCAAACTGCCCCAGGGCCAGAGAGGATGGCTGAATCCGATTCTGATTCCAATCAGCTCTCAGCAAATAACAAACAATCAAGGTGAGTCCATAAAGCACACACTGGCAATCCTGGTTCCAGGAAATGTTCTATTTTTTTCTCTTTCGGCAAAAAGCTTCAACTTCAGGTTGAATGTATGTACGGGCTTTTCATGCAAATATTCCTTTGTTAATATACTATGCTGGGAAAGGTTTTGATTTCCTCTACTTTTCTGGCTTTTTTTTTTTATACAGTGGTAAAAATATACAAAATATACATTTTGTGTCTGAACCATAACTTCTCTTCTTGAAAACTCCATCTTATAATTTTTTCTAATACCGACAACCACTTTGTAGCTCTGTGCCAGGATTTGTGGCAAAAAAATTTGATCGTACCCTGCAAATAAATTCAGTGTTTTACCTATAACTTCGTGCTTTCTAAGAGACAGTCTGACATTCACTGAAAGTTGTGTGTAGTCTATTCACTTTGGTTTCATAGAACTGAGTTCAGAACGATACATGCTTTAGTTTTCTTCTCAGGTCCCGAGGAAAACAAATGAGAAAGAGTAAAGAAGGGGAGAAAGCTCCCTAGATCTATCACTGAGAATTCCATGGATACCTTGTTGAACATATTGCAGTGGATAGGAAAATTTTGTATTTCCTTAAACACTTATCTTAGACCTAAACACTTATCTTATACACAAGAATGTGTGAGAATATCTGGCAAGTTACTTATTTACTGTTGCTGCTAATAGTCCATCCTGGAGGTTAGAGTCGGAGTCAAGGGTACATTTTTGAGCAGGATATAAATTGAAAACGCAAATCTATTCTTATTAAAATGAAGTGTGACATCTATCCAGCTGGACTTCTCTGAATCTATTTGTTCCCTCTTAAGTCCCTCTTAAGGTCTTACTGCTATGTATCTACAGCAGGAGGTTTCATGTGCAGGTAATCTCACTGATCATCTCCTAAGCCAGAGATCATTTGAGGGCCCTCATCAAGGCTCCTTTCCAAAGAGAGGTTCCCATTGCATCTACCCACTTATTCTTATGGGAGGGTAGTTTTTCGGTTAGTTGCGCTGACTGAGTTATGATTTTGTGTTATTCTTTAAATTATTATTATAATAACAAGATGCCAAGCTCTCTTAATGGAACCTATGCAAGGATTTTTATGGACAAATCAAATACTCTGTGCTTGCCTACAGTATTTTGTGCTCTTGGTTGCAAAGGGCCTTTCTTTGTGGGCTGCATATCACAACCGATTTCTTAAGAGTCCTTACTAAGTTTAACACAATGGGCACCTAATAACATAGCCACACTCATTGCCACCCTTCCATCATAATGAGGACTTTGGGTTTTCTTTCATGTCTTCAGAAAGGTGAAAGTGGATAGGCACAACAGCTTTCCAATGATTCCAAATATCAGTCGGTCTTTACATTGTAGGTGGTGCATGCGTGCCAGAACAAACAATAAAACCTTTTTATTCTGAATGCAGCCTGTCAAATCCCTCTGCATCTATGGCATTCTATAGGATTCTGATTCATCTCTCGACCGTAGCTGATACGTGTTGAAATCTGTTGCTTATGCTGTACTTCCTGCCAGGTAGCTCAGTATGCAGTGGGCAAGCATCTGGGAACTGCAAAGGGTTCCCAGCTTCCTTGGTACAGGTGTCACTGCAAAACTGTCTAAAGATGACCACACATTAAATAGAATTCATATACTGAACAAACCCAGAAACCCTAAATGAAACAAAATAATATTTTTAGAATGAGCAAGGAAATTTCTCTACGTAAAATTTACAAATCAATCGGTAATTCATTTACAGTTGCTTTCCAGTTATAAAATTGAGGGTAGATTAATGCTAGGCAATGCCATGCATGGATAAATTGCAGTCATTTGATTTTCACTGAATCTAGGCTTCTAAATGAGGGTACATTTCTGCTGAGCACTGATCTCTTTTTTTATTTGTCTACATGTTGATCTTCTAGAAGGCCGAATCAATACAGAGATTGATAACAAGGAGCTTGAGAAATTTATATTTATCATCTGAAACAGGTGCTGAAATATGCTGAATAACTGGAAGATTGCTGCGTGCTAAAAATCCCCTTTTTTCTCACTGTTGTGGCTGTTGCCATTGTTTTCAGTTGCAAAAAAGTATTCCACAAAATCCTTCAAAGTATTAGTACAGAAATTTTGGTTCCTAAATCAGTATGGAAATTTGTAGTTACTTAAATAATTATTACAGAATATTATTATGTACAATAGAATGATAATAAAAAGGTGGAATATAAATAGATGTGAAAAATATAAAAGGCATATATTTTTAATTAATATCTACAATTTTACTTATGGCTAAAATAAGTTTAGCATGTTTTAATTTTTTTTTGTGTGGTTTAATGATGTCAGTGTTGTAAGTTTGCAGTATAAATTCTTAGAAGAAACTTTCTGATAAAAAAGATCAACACTGACTGTTGTGTAAGCTTAATTAAACATGATTTTACTAGTAAAATTTTGCTGAAATGCAGGTGTAACTAAAGGCAGTATGGATTTTGTGATTGCCTTGAAAAGAGCCAGTATTTCACTGTAAGAGATTAGGAAGTTCTGTGATATTATGCAGTACACATATGTAATCTTGTACTATTTTTTTCCTCCCAAATTAGGCTGGAAACTGTTATTTTGAACAAAATAATACACAATTGTAAATGCATATCTCCAGCAATTTTGAATACTGGCTATTAATTTATTATTTACTTATTGATGTTACAGATATATGCAGAAAGAACACAGAAATTTTGTTCTTTAGAGATTTTATTCATGTGCTGATTATACGATTTCAGAGATGTTTAAAAATTTTGATTATTTTAAATGTGGTTTTAACTATTTCTCTTAGCAGCTTATAGAGTTGAATGTAAACATAACTATCTTTCTCTATCAAGCATTTTCAACATTTTGATTTTCCCAAAACTGTAATGTTAAAATTGTAATATGCCAGAAATATCTTCAAGTTCACTGGTGCTTTAAGACTGTCATTAAGTCAATCATTATGAAGCAACCAGAAAACATTCTTTGTTCTCTTTCTGCTATATAAAAACATATCCTAATGTGATCACTAGTCATTCTTGTATGGTGCTTTTTATTGCCTGAAAATCCAAGCTAGAACAGTGGCATTTTCTTTACTTACTAGTGACATGCGATTCATTACAAGTGCAAATTTTATAGGGTAAGATGGCCCAACCATGTATTAAGCTCATGGTTTTGTATCTGAAACAGATGTTGCCACAAATATCATTGTTTTGCTGTATGTCTCTTTTTTTTTCCTCTCTGGTATGTGCCTGTGAGTTCCTCTATTTTTTTTATTTCTTTCACATGTATTTTTCAAATGAAAGACGTCTGTCTAATAATAACAAAGATTTCTTAACAGCTAAATCTCCATTTGCAGTCAGTGTAGCAACTTTCCCCCCTCTGTTAACTGTGAGTGTCAACATTTCCTTCTACAGCAGCATAAATTGCTGATTTCTAGCATATGGGCATGGAATGCCAGATACGTTGTGGCTTAGCTGAGGCATTAAAGAAATCTCTCAGTGTTTCTGAATGCTGCTGCTTTCTAGGGTCAAGGAAATGAAGGATGCGAATTTAGTGTTAGAGAAATAAAAGGAGAAGAATATTTGGATTTTGGTAATATTTGAGAAAAAAAAAGAGAGAGAAAAGTCCTAGCTTGCCACTATCTCTTGTTATTCCCCATGCAGTGCCAGGCTGGTGTGGAGTACAGATGAGCCCTTTTAAAATATAAGTATAATCCTCAAGAGCTGCATTGAAATAACAAAACAAATCACATGTCATAAATGAGTGAAAAAAAAAATCTCTAAATGTACAAAGAACCCTAAGAAATGCAACTTAACTTTGTGAAAGGTAGAAAAAGATGAGCTGCATTTTTAGGATCATGTGTTGTCACTTTAAAAAACCCTTCGTACTGGACAAAGTCTAAATGTGACCTACCAAGTTTGGCTCACATATCTATACCAAATACGAGCCTACGACACAGAGTACATTGTTTAAAGACTACTTCAGGATGGTTTAGGAAGGGGATGATATAATCTAAATATGTGATAAAAAGAGATTACGGGTACATATAATATTCCACACTGGCAGGCATTCCTATCATGTCATATCAAAGTCTAGCAAAATGTTGAAAGTTAGAAATGTTATCTAGCATTAGCAGGCATTTAAGGAACGTCTCTTGAATATTTCTAGCATAAAAAAGTATTTCATGTGATGTAAATGAATGGTAATTTTCTGACTTTAAAAGAGAACTGTGCCAGTATATTTCAGCATTCTGGACCCAATTCTGCAAACATGGAGATGCTTTCAATTTTCTCTGCCTGCCTTCCCGCCTTAGATGGCTGCGATTGCAGCGAAATTAATCCATTTAAAAATCTGCGGCTTAAACTTAAGGATTTTCAGTTTTTTCCCCCTCTCTTTTTTTTCTTAGAATATCAATAAGTTCCAATTGAAGAGCGGATTCTTTTGCAATTCAGGCATGTGCCGGCGATAACGGGCGAGTTGGCATGAAGAGAGGCAGAGATGGATTAATTATGCAGAGAACATGGAAATTCTGCTTATCATCGGCTAGCAAAGGAGCCCAGCTCACATAATCAGCAAACGAAGGGAGAGAAAAAAATAACAATGCAATGGCACCTTCCAGCCCATCATCAGGATTTTTTCTACCCCCTTGTAATTAAAAAATAACATACACTTATAGCCCTATCTCCTGTGCAGGCAAGGAGTGGATGTCCACAAAATAATTGCAGCGGGATATTAGAGCTGGGAACAAGGGCTGTCCATTCCTAGTATCCCTTACTCTCTCCCTCCCTCTTTCCTGGCCTCTCCTAGGCACTTTCTTTCTGTCTGCATTCAGAATCAGATGAATGTCTCAGGTGACATCCTATCTCAGTGTCCATAAGTCCCAAATCTCACTCTTATCAAGATTCAAGCAAACATATATATGATAAATATTTGAAGTGTTGAAGCTGTGGGGTTTTATCCTGATCACCTATGAGCTATCTGCAGAAAATCACTTTGATGAAAACCTTTCCAAATAGTCTTTCTGAGTTACAAAATAGACTGATTAGGAGGATTTTTTCTTGCTGTTGCTATTTCACTTTTTCTCAAAGATCATGTTACCTGTAAAGTTTTTTTTCTTTCGTCTCATGCTTTTTTAAACACAAGGTAAAAAATAAAGCAACAGATTTATTGTTCAGATGAAATTATGGTTGTTTAACAAGGTTCAGTAGCAATATATTTGAGGAGACTGATATAATAAAAAAGAAGAAATCTGTTTCTTGTAAAAAACCCACAGATTGGTTCTATATTTGTTATTGTTCATTTTACTAATGGTATATCTCATACAAATTAAGGTGCAGACAGTATATTTTACAATTTTTCTCCACAGACAGCTGATTTTACAGTTGTGTTTTTCTGCTTTTGTAAGCATCTACTCTTTTGCCCATTGCTCCCTGTAAGTCATGCTCCCAGAGTTCCTGAGCTCCAGTGTCCCTCCCCTCAGAGTCATTGGTCAGCAACGGAGGCCGAACAGAGAGAATGAAGCCCAGAATGATAAAAAAATTATGCAAGTAGGAAGGGAGAGCAGTAGGCCAGGATTATAAAGCTGGCTGTCTCTGGAAATTTAATTTATTCATTGAGTTCCTCCAAAGCAGGGGACCAGTGTGGGGCGCAGTTTGCACACCAGTAAATGAGCTCCTGAGGACTTTGATGATAACTGATTCTCTACTAAGTTTGTAAAAATTTTTAATCCCAATTCAGAAACAGTGATGAAGCTGGAACAGAAAAATCTGATTCCATTGCAAAGTTATGCATGAAAAATCAGTAATAAATTTTCATCAGTATCCTTAAGAAAAGAAACACATTTACAAACCTGGCATCTTAAAGACAAGACACTGTTCCAAACTCTGCTCTGAGGCTCCATAGTGTAAATCCAGAATAAATCCACTGAGCTCATTACATTATATAATCAAAGCAGTGCTAATGTATATGTGCACACATAGTCACACACAGTTTCAGAAAAAGGTTCAACAGGGTGAAGCTTATGCTGTTTGTTTCAGCAGTACCAGACCCTGTCCAAAATCCTGCGTTCAAATGACTTTAGTGTGGTTTCTTTGTTTGTTTTAAATGAAATTGGAACAGAACAGCTCTTAGATGTCACAGCTCTTCCAGCACTGCAGGGGTGCAGCAGCAGCATGTGCGCTCCAAGAAAAGTCACATCTAGCCTGAGAAATCCCCTTGTCCAATTGTTCTGCATCCCAGCCACTTCTCCCAGTACGGATGCCAGCTAGGGGCATTTAGAGTTCAGTGTTACCACCTGGCCATTTTGTGAATAGGAAATGATCTGAGATCTTCAAGCCTTCAAGCCACAACAGTACTTTGGGAGTATATTGACTCTGGGATTCATTTCACTATCCCCCTACTTGCCTCAAGCTTTATGGGAAACTGCTCCAGTCACACTGCCTGAGTAACAGAAGGAAAAAGCTGTGACTGTGAGAATGAAGAACCACCCCATGCAGGAGAAGATTAGGTTCAAGAACATCTAAGGAACCTGAAGGTGCACAAGGCCATAGGACTTGATTAGATGCATCTGTAAGTCCTGAGGGAACTGGAAGAGAAAGCGGTTAAGCCACACACTGACAGGAAAAGGGGAAATGTAACCCTCATTTTTAAAAAGGGAAAAAAAGAAAGATCTGGGGAATGAGAGGCTAGTCATTCTCACCTCAGTGTCCTGGAAGATCATAGAGCAGATGCTCCTGCAAACTGCTAAGGCACGTGGAAAATCACAGGAGGTGATTGATCACATCCAACATGGCTTCACTAAAGGAAAACTGTGCCTGGCAAATTTGATGGCCTTCTATGAGAGGGTTACAGCATTAGTGGATGAGGCAAGAGTGACTGATGTAATCTACCTGGACTTGCAAAAAGCATTTGCCACTGTCCCACACAACATCCTTGTCTCTAAACTGGAGAGACATGGATTTGATGGATTGACCACTCATGGATGGGGAATTGACTGGATGGTTGTGCTCAAAGAGTTGCTGTCAACAGCTTGATGTCTGAGTGGAGAGAACCTCTTACAAGAAGGACTTGAGGATACTGGTTGATGAGAAGCTCAATATGACCTGTCAGTGTGCACCTGCAGCCCAGAAAGTCGACTGCATCCTGGCTTCATCAAGAGAAGTGTGGCCAGAAGGCTGAGGGAGGGGATTCTCCCCCTCTACTCTGCACCAGTGAAACCCCACTTGGAATACTGCATACAGCTATGGGGCCCCTAACAGAAGACAGACATGAACCTGCTGAAGCAAGTTCAGAGGAGGGCCATGAAGATGATCTGAGAGCTGGAGCACCACTTCTATGAAGATAGGCTGAGAAAGCTGGGGTTTTTCAGCCTGAAGAAGAGAAGGCTCTGGAGAGATGTTAGATCAGCTTTCCGGTACCTAAAGGGGGCCTCCAAGAAAGCAGGACAGGTACTGTTTACAAGGGCATGTAGTGATAGGACAAAGGGTAATTGTTCTAAACTGAGAGGGTAGATTTATACTAGATATTACGAAAAAACTCTTTACTGTGAGGTTGGTGAGGCACTGGTTACCCAGGGAAGTTGTGGATGTCCCATCCCTGAAGTGTCCAAGACCAGGCTGGATGGAGTATCCTGTTCTACTGGCAGGTGTCCCTGCCCATGGCAGGGAGGTTGGAACCATGATGATCACTAAGGTCCCTTCCAACCCAAACCATTCTATGAATCTACGGTACCAGCCTTAGTGTGTTTATAGAAGAGACACAGGCAAACCCAGCCTGATGGCAGCCCTGTTGTAGCAGTAGGTGCTTAGTGTTGAATGGAATTATAAAAAAAAGAGAAAAAGGAAGGGGGGAAAAATATTGAGATGATAGGTCCTTAGTCACAGGAAAACATCAGAGGTACAGCCACCGAAAAACTAAGTACTCTCTAGATTACCTATGTGTATACATTAGATTGGAGCTAGTGATTAGTAACAACTTCATTGCAGAGGCAACAGCTGGTCACCTGGCTAAGTACTGTTTGTGAGTAGAAGAAATCATGGTGAGAATCTAAACCACTACCCACCTTGTCCTTGAGCCTATAAATAGATTTGCATAGCCAGGCGTATGTTCATGCAGAGATGCAGTTACAAGTTCACTTGGCGAATTTCATCTTTAACATTTCCTGGTATTAAGCAGGTTTTTGCTGCTGTGCTGTGATAGAAACTTTGCATAGAGCGCATACTTCTATAATCTTTTACATTTCCTGAAAACAAGTTTCAACATCTTTCACAATAGGAGGCAGATAATAGAATTCTCAGTAACCGTAACAGTAAATGGATTTGTAATCTACCCATGATTAAAATTATTTTCATCATGAACCAGAATTCTCATTATTGCCATTTTAATATTATCAACTATAAAGTGTCTCAGTGATTGATACTATAGACAGCAAACCCCTATATTATGGTAATTAAATCTAAAAATGAATCAGCCATCCTTATACGTCTTAGTATAGCACCTGATTATTTAAAAACAATTATATTCTGGTGTCACCTAATGGGGGACACCACTTTAAGAAATACACTGGAATAAGAACTGCTCAGGGTCAAGAAGTTGAGCCATGTGCAAAACAAAAAGAAGAAAAAAAGATAAAAATATATTTTTATATTTTAAATATAAATTTTAAATTTTAAATAAAGGAGATTTCAATTTGTGAAGACTTTCAGTCTAATCTTTTCATAAATTCTAAAATTTGCACAAGTCTGACAGGAGAGAAACTAACAGATACCCAAAATGTAGGCACCTCTTTGTTCACAGTATTTGCATGAGTGTGTGCTTGTATAGGCCTGTAAGAGAGGAAAAACAAAACCCTTTTGCCTTTAAATGTATTTGTTTTGTGTTTGAAGGAGACCAAGTAACTGCAAGAACAAAATTAAACTCTCCCCTTTTCAAAAAAAGGTAATTGTTCCTGCCCCTCTCCAAGTTTTAGAATGACAGTTTAGTGCTGTCTTAAATTTGGGCTAACTCTTGGATTAGTAACTCTTCAAGACAGATGTCAGTATCTGGAAATGCTAAAATATTCTAAAAAAAGTAGTTGTTCAACCTTTCCATATAAGATGATTTTATTGGGACAGGACATTCTCAACCAAAAGAGCATTTATACCTTTTATCCCCTTAATCTTCAGTTGTTTTCAGTGCATTTTACCACTGCCTGTTCTTACAAGAGACTTTTTTCATTTTGGTGAAATTTTAGTACAAAAAAATTCTTTAGTGTCTCTGTTCATTTGCAGATTTCACCAGGCTTGCAAAAGCACACCTGTTGTGCTGTCTGGATTTCCTGTTCTGATCATAGGCTTCTGACAAAGAGGGGGGAAAAGAAAGATTTTTATCAAACACTCTTCACCGGACAATGAATTTTCTTCACCATTTGAATGTATCTGTGGAATGCCTGAGTGATTCATTACAGCAGATTCTGAAGTATGACAATGGGCCGCAGAAATGACTGATGGTATCTTTTTCCTGATTTCATTTCCCTGATCCTCTTCATCCCTTGGCCTGTGTACCTCGATTAATTAGAAACCAGGGATTTTCACTCATCAGCTGATGGGTTTCATGCTCCACTCTGTCACAAATCTGCTGCTTGCACTATCTCTCTTACAGCTGGTGGCTGCTTTAAAAACTTTCTTTTTTCTTTTTTCTTTTTTTTCCCCTTTTTTGAAGCAGTGCTTTGTGACTACAGGTTTAGGCCTTTTTAAGATTCAGACATATTTTTAAAAAGAGATTAAAAATTAAAGTAAAGAAGATTCAAAATCTCTGATTAAGTTAATCCCTATCCAAATGATACTTGTCCAAAAATGAACTTTTTGAAGAGATAATAATGTAAATGTTTCATAGCTCTCAGCTTTCCAAGTTCTTTTTTCAAGATATAATAATTGAAGTATTATGCAAAGGATGAAAGTATATAAATATGATTTTTGTGAGAAAGGCCCATACGCTCAGTTCACATGCATTTTAGTCCTGCCTATACTATATTGTTAAGCCAATTGCATTTCAGATTTCACTTGTATGAGGCACCTTATAATAGGATCCTGCAATAAATCATTGAACCATTATTGTTTCTGGAGGAAATATTTCATAATTGAAAATATGCTGCCCCTTAGGGTATATACCAAATTAAAGTCACATGGTGATATAATCCCTAAGGAAACAAACCATAATTAAATAGTATTTAAAATGCAGAATATTTTGTAATAAAAATCCCCCTCAGAAACTTAAAATAATGTGTGAATCACATACAACAAACATATCAATTATGTCTACCATAGAAAATGTAACCACTGCTATTTTACTTTCTTATCATTATATATACCCTCCCAGAATATTTTCATTTAATTTCTTCATTTAATATATTGTCAGCATTAAAACAGGAGCTTTCTTTTTCTTCCTTTTTTTTTTTCCTGTGTGAGCAAGGATCAGAAGCAGCACAGTCTTTCTGGAATGTCAGACTTTGTGGACTCCATGTGTAACTGAGATGGGCAAAGCAGAGCCATAGACATCCATGTCTTTTGTTTCTATGAATTTAAATAGAACAAGCCTACAATATAGTTAAACTTAATTATGATTCTTTGAGCCCCTCTATTATTGATTGATGGCTTAGGTATAAAAGTATACATACCACATCCCATGATACAGCCTTTTGCCAGGCAGGAATTTGCTCAAGCAAGAATATTTTCTCTTTATTCCTTTCCTCAGTTTTCCTTTTGTCTCAAAATAAATGTCAGGTGTGTAGAGTTGAAAAACCAAATAGAAAATCAAGATTTCTGTCCAATTAAAAATTAGCTTAAAATTGTTAATTGAATTACCTTGACCCACTATTTTTTATGGTTCCTTTGTACACTAACTGTCTGTAATTTTTTGCTTATCGATAATAGGGTGCCTTTACAAAGCAGCCTCCAGAAGGTAGCCTGGTGTAGAGAGGATCTTTGTTACCCTAGAGGAATCTGGGCCTTGCCAACCTGCAGCAGAGGGTCAGTCATAGAGTGCCCAGCTCTCCACCAGGAATGCTGTGTCCATCTCTGAGGTCTCCACCGCCGGAAGGAAATTGACCTGTTGGAGCAAGTCCAGAGGAGGACACCAAGTTGATTAGAGGGATGGAGCACATCTCCTATGATGAAAGGCTGAGAGAACAGGGATTGTTCAGCCTGGAGAAGAGAAGACTTCAGGGTGACCTAATTGTAGCCTTTCAGTACCTGAAGGAATGAAGAAAGAAAGATGGAGAGGGCGAAGGGTATGTAAATAGGTATATAGTATGTATTAGGACAAGGAGGAATTGCTTCACACTGAAAGAGGATAAGTTTAGATTAGATATGAGGAAAAAATTATTTACTGTGAGGGTGGTGAGGCACTGTAACAGGTTGTCCAGAGAGGTTGTGGATACCCCATCCCTGGAAGTGTACAAGGGGAGGTTGGATGGGGCTTTGAGAAATCTGGTCCAGTAGCAGGTGTCTGTGCTGGTGGCAGGGGGATTGAACTAGATGATCTTTAACATCCCTTTCAACCCAGGCCAGTCTATGATTCAGGTATCTAGCTGTGTGCTGTGTCCCAGGGACAGACATCAACGGGATGTGCTCAACTATGGCCTTCTCAGATTTTTCTTCTTATTGTAATACTACACTTATATTTAAAAAACCCCAAAAACATCAGAAATCGTAACTTTGGGATTTTTTTTCTTTGCTGTCATGTTGATATTAGTTATGATGAGGACTAAAAATATCCAAAGTAATCCAAATTTTATGGGAGAGATTCTGCAGTCAGATGTTTTCAGCCCTTTGACACATCGGAAATTGCATATTGTGTTTCACGGGAATTTGACCATAGACACCTCCTGCTTTTTCATGAGAAAAAAATAGTGTTATTTTGGTTAGTCTTATTTAATATGTTCCTTGAAATCAAGGAAATTAGTTACCTGTTGTAACTAATCATCCCAATAAGTCGTCTGTCTTCTCTATTTTGTGGTCTCATTTACGCACTACTTGCAGTCAGCCATTTCAGACTGCTAAAACCATTTGCCTGAATCACTATTCTGAATGCCTTAAGTAGATCCCTTTGCTTGACCACATCCAGCTCAAGCTTAGCGTTCTTCCCTTGATTAGCCTTATTCTTCACAGCTTTGCCACACACACCAGCTGCTACCCCAGCTTTCAGCCTTCTCTGCTGCTAGTGCTGGTGGGAGAGTTGCTTCCAGGACCCACCCCTCAGGCACCTTCATGTGGTGCAGCCACTAATAGCACCCATCTCAGTCCTCAGTGAGCAATTCCCCAAAGTATTTTCATGTCTAATTCAATATGATAATTCTCCAGATTCACTGAGTTCTTCAAACTTTATCTGCTATCTAAACCCAAGATGGAATTAGAATCATGAATTGAGAATGTGGACTTCCCTTGTATTTAAAGTGTTAATATGTGGAATAAATACAAGTGCTAACTGGTCTGGAGAAGCTGGATCGATGGGCCGAGGTCAACTGTATGAGATTCAATAAAGCAAAGTGCCACGTCCTGCACTTTGACCACAACAACCCTCTGCAGTGCTACAGGCTGGGACAGAGTGGCTGGAAAGCTGCGTGGCAGAGAAGGACATGGGGGTGCTGGTTGACAGTGGCTGAAGATGAGCCAGTGTGTGTCCAGGTGGCCTGTGTCAGTAATAGTATGGCCAGCAGGAAAAGGACAGTGATTTTCCTCCTGTACTGGGCACTGGTGAGGCCACACCTTGAGTGCTGTGTCCAGTTCGGGGCGCCTCAATTCAGGAAGGACATGGAGATGCTGGAACAAGTCCAGAGAAGGGCTGTGGAGATGGGGGGGAGTACAGAGAATAAATCATATGAGATGTGGCTGAGGGAGCTGGGCCTGTTAATCCTGGAGGAAAGGAGGCTCAGGGCTGACCTTATTATTCTCTACAACTCCCTGAAAGGAGGGTGTAGCTGGGTTGGGATTGGCCTCTTCTCCCAGGCAACAAGTGACAGGACAAGCAGACATTGCCTCAAACTGTGTCAGGATGGGTTCAGGTTAGATATCATGTAAAATTTTTTCATTGAGAGGGTGGTTAGGCATTGGAATGGACTACAAAGGGATTTGGTGGAGAAATGCCTGGATGTGGCTCTTAGTGCTATGGTTTAGCTGACAAGGTGGTGTTTAGTCAAAGATTGGAGTTGATGATATTGGAGGTCTTTTCCAATCTTAATGACTCTATGCTCCTATGATTATATGATTTTGGACTGTTAGAAAATGTAGTTTTCCTGTGTTTCAGGACATGTAGCTCCAGAACTCCAGCTCTTAAAAGAGAAGGCACTGCCAGTTGATGGCTTTGTGGATCTCAAGGCACATCTTACGTTCTCTGTCCAGACATGCCATATTAAGTAAATAATTTACATTAGGGGCCTTTATTTATCAATTTATTTTTATCACCTTCTATGTTCCTTCAGTAAGGAACAGATCTTTGTTCATCTTTACTCTGGTGCATATGGATTCAATTATTGAAATAGTCTGCTTCAGGTTGCTGTAACCATTTAAACGAAGTATACTTTTATTTAGGACTCCAGTTTTCCTATATAGTTGAGTTAGGAGCCTTCAGAAGGTGATTTAGAGCTCTAAAAGGAGCTATATGCATTTACAAAGGGTGACTATTCCTTCTCCTTGTTCCTGTGTTGAACACAGTGAGGTTCAGATCCTGACAGCACCTTTCTGGGATTGAGACAATGGTAATATTAGAAAAAATTATAATAAATTTAACTGTCATTTAAGTCTTGAATAATTGCACGTTACAGAAGAAGACCTTAGGAAACAATCTGTGAAACTGAACATTTATTTTGTTGAATCGAACCCTGATGAACTGAAATCCCAATTATCATTTCATTTGTACCCTGAGATTCATTTCTCTGCAGATTTCAAAAGAACAGCACTAGATCAGTACATCTCTCAGCCCAAGCTTACCAGTCATCATCAACACTAGCTTTGTATTTGAAAATTAAAAAGTTAATTAAAAAGCAAGGATGGATAAGAATTTGCATTTCTGATAAAAAAAAGTTTTAAAAGTTTTCTCTTGCTATCAGAAAAAAAAATCATGTGAAACAATTTTACCTGTTTATTAAGAAATAGAACTTTCTTAGGGTAGGCAACACATATTTGCTTTTATACACAGACATTATTGTCTGTAATTTTCTTTAAGCTCAGGAAGACATCATTAATAGCTCCTTTTCCAGGTTACCTAATTCTGAGATTACAGGTGAATAAAAATGCGAACAAAGGAGCTTTTTGCGCTGACGCAGGCAATGTTTTGAAAGGATCCCCAAAGGCAGTCAGGTGGTACCGTCGAAGCACAAGAAAGTGAAGTGACCTGCTGAGAGTAACAGAGTAGACTCAAAATGTGGACAGGAACACTGTCTTTCCAACACGGCTTTTTAACTTTGTATTTGATAAAGACACATGCCCTATGCTATCATAGATAACATAATATAACATAGATAACCCTAACCAAATCTAATCAGCTTGAAAATGTTCCTGAAAATGATCATTCATTGCAATGCCAAGACATAAGCAAACTCCCCCAAAACAAGCATATACGTTCATGTTTCTCTTTTGCTTGTCTACTGTAAAGAGGCTGGATCCAGGCTGCTTTCCCTTTGGTAGGATCTGATGTTGGGGATGTAGCTCTGTTACGCCTGTCCCTAAGTCCACTGCCAAGAGGTCAGATTCAGTCACTGTATGACTTGTTAGATCCACAACTGAAAGGGACATAACATCCAAATTCACAGATTCAGAGAATATTCTCTGTTGGAAGGGACTCACAAGGATCATCAAGTCTAACTCTTAAGTAAATGGCCCACACAGAGATTGAACCCACAACCTTGGGTTACTACTTCTCCCATTGACATTTCTGCCCAGCAGGGAGTTCAGGCTGGTCTGTGTCACACCAATTCCAAGCAGAACCATGAAAAAAGAGGCATTTCAAATGCTTGTGTGTAAAAGTGGCATTGGTCAGAACTGGGGGAAACAAGATATTATAATAACAGTGAAGCCAATGAAAGATTGCACACATGCAAATCCACCATTTTTGGAAAAATTCATTTTCATCATATTCTGAATTATTTTTTATAAATTTTACGAAGCACTCATTTTTATCAGAAACAGTAAAACCTTAGAAATTCACATCAGCAATATTTCTCAGAAGAAAAGCATCCGGCACAAATGTGGTTTGACTGTCTACACAGATCATGAACTCTTGAAAAAAGGAGTCCACTTTTCAAAGGACTCCACTGTGAAAACAAGACAAATCGTCCCTTGTTATAACCTTCATCCAGCAATGTAAGTCTTGAGGACTTTCTGAGCTGGAAGAGGAATCTACTTCTTTGAGCTTGACAATCCTTGTAGAATGTTCTCATCAAGAAATGTGCCTAATTGCTTTTTTTAACAGACTAATAGGCTTCCACTACATCCTGGGTACACCCGACCTGTAGAACTGACTGCGTGAACTGTGTAAAGAACTTTCTTCTGTGTAAAAATTTGCATGAATTTTAATTGATAAAAGTTTTTCTGCTACATGAATAGTGAATAAACACTCTCCTTTCATTTTCTACATGTCTTTCATGATTTTATGGACATTAATTTATGTTTCCCTACAGTCATTCCATTCTCAACATGAAAAGTAATTTTCTATTTAGTCTTTTCTCATAAAAAGTTGGTTTGTACTTTTTTCCACTTGCCTCTACTTTTTCTAGTTCTGCTATATAATTTTTCAGGTTAAATAACTCACTGTTTATTTTATTACATTTTTATTTTATTTTATTACAATTTCCAAATTACTCACTGTTTAATATGTAAGAGTTCTGTGTGTCTGTGCAATGGCATGATATTTTTTGCTTTGCTCTTTATTTTTTTCCTAATAATTTTTAATATTTATTTTCTTTTTTGGTTATTGCTAAGGAAATTATGTTTTTATATAATTTTTATAACTCCAGGATATTTTTCTTGAATGGCAATGGCTAGTTTATGGCCTATAATTTTTTCTTATTTACATAACCTTGTGTTCATCAGTATGAATTTCATCTGCCGTTTTATTTCTCATTCACAGTGTTGTGACATCCTCCACAAGTCTTCTCAGCTTTCATTTTAAGTAATCTGAATAATTTTAGACCATGATTTCTGTACCAAACACTCTTCCACTGTACTGATAAATATGTTAAATAACACTGCACTGCATATACACATCTGCACTGATGTGTAACGAGCTCCTATGTTAACTCCTTTGCTCTGTAAAAAATAACTGTTCATTTCTGCTACTTTTAGATGACTTGGAACCATGAGAGTCCAGATTTTTATAATCCTTTGTTGGAAGATTCTTTTTAGTGTTCAAGGTATGCTAAGAGAATTTGGTCACTTTTTTCTATTGTTCACTGACTCCACAATAGAACTTTCCTGTAAGTTAGTGAGACATGATTTCTCTCTGCAAATTTAATATTAAAATTTTCAAATTTTAACTAATAATAATAATTACCTTAATGATATCTTAAAATACAAGTGTCTTAGTCTTAAGAATATCTTAATAATAACACCATTCTTTACTATGGCATTCCATCAACTTGCTCAGTGTGTAAGACAGATACCAGTTTGCTATCTACCAGGACTTCTTTAAAACCTTACATTTAAATAGGCATCGTGTCTAATAACTTTTTTCCCTCTGATATGAATGGCAGATTCTATACAGTAACTAATTAATAATATGATAATACTATTGCATTTCATATTTGAGTCCATTCATAAATAAGGGATAATGACTTGCTAACACTAATTTTATTAATTTGTTCCAATTCCTAAGAGATCATTTTGGCTCTGTGGACAGAGCTTCTGTGAAGCAGAGTCACATAATCCAGACTTTTACCTGTTGTAGAAGGGTTTAGATGACTAAGCAGAGAAACTAACTGCCCAGGGCATTGGAAGGGACTATTGAACTGACTCTCCTGGTTGAACAAAAAGTCCAGGTCATATATACCATTTTTCCTGAAGGAACTAAAGATTTATAGTTTCATAGCTGCACAGTGTATGCAACCTGTGACTCCACACACACATTCCCTGTATGAATTAGGCTTGTGCAGCTGGTTACAGCTCATAAAGGCAGTGAGGTGCCAGGTTGAAAATGTTTTCCAGCTTAAAAAATGTGCATAATATATACAATGTACACAATTTACACAATGACATTCAAATTTAGAGACAAGAAAAGCTGGTATGAAAGAGTAGAAAATGAATTGTGGGAAAGTATGACTCTGTATTCTTTTATAGTTTCTTTTCGTGTGTAGTGTTAAAAGTTCCAGCCTAGTTTTTTTTCTGACAGCAAAACCTGGATGATACGCTAATCAGCTCATCTTCAGCTTTCCCTTTTTGGTCTCTTAAGCTGAGGCTAAACTTAGCCATAAATGTAAATGTGAGGTTTGAACCTGATTTATTTTAATTTCTTGCATTAAGGTTCTGTGCACATATAGCCAGAATAAAAGTTAAATTCAACCTTTGCAAAAAACTATTCTATAACTAAAATTAAGGAAGAGCATAAGACTCCAAGATTAATGTAAAATATCCTTTAAAATAATAAAGTTAATTTCAGCCACATAATACAACATCAGTTTTGCCACCTTTTATTAGTATAAGTAAATCAGCATCTTGGATAACATCATAAAGTTTTCCCAACAATTTGCAGTTGTTGAAATTTATAGTATCAATCATAACAGTACCAGAAAATGCCCTGGTGTTTACTGCAATAAAAATAACAACACACCAAAAATATTTGGGTTTACCTACAGTTATTTTTTTATGTCAATAAGTATCATGCTGAAAGCATTCACAGAAATTTGGCTTACCAAGTAGTATTACTTCTCTTAATGATACTCCTGCCACTACACGACTGGAGAAAAGACGGCAGAAGAGGTGCCTGATCAGCCTTGGACACACTCTTCTAAGCCTTGAAAATATTTTGAAGTGAGAGAAGAGCTGATCATAACTTCTCCTTCACTAGCAAGGCGTGACATGGAGCAGATGAGACATGCTTTCCCTCTGATTTCCTGTGGATGCTACAAAGGTATTGTTAGAGATGCAGTGACTCACAGGATAGGCCTGGCACTGCATCTAGGAGCCTGCTGCATCCATGAGAAAATAAGTATGGGAGACCTGTGTCCCACAAAGCTGCCCTGGGATTTCAGTAGTGACACCAGAAAGTCTTCCAAACCAGAAGAAAAGCTGGAATTTCAAAGTATAAAATTTGAGTGAGTTTTTTTATCTTCACCTCCCAATTTTACACTGGCATGTTCAGCTATTAATTTTAAAAGAGTTGCAAATTATTTAGACCCTTTGGAGACCTTATGTGATGAGCAGAATAAATCCAGGTGTATCTATTGTTTAGTTGCAGCTCACTGAATGAAATACAGTCTCTGTTCATGAAGTAAATGTAGCAGTAAATAAATTCCATTCCAAAAAGCCCCTTTTTAAAAAATTCCTTAAGGATTTTGGAATTATTTTTAACATCTGGCCTATCTTATATCTGCTTCACCAGTGTAATGGTCTCAGTTTCAAAAGAAAAGAAATTTCACTGAGATGCATTGGAAGATGACAGATGGATTCTCTTTTACTGCCCAAGACATGAAATTGCAGGTGACACCTGATATATGATAATAAAAGAGCACCCATCAAGAAATCGGCCCCTGGCCTTTATTTCAGTGACGTCGTGAGAACACAGGTGGCTTACCTGTGCATCCCGGCGCTGCAGAGCAAAATGGTCTGCATTGTTAGCAGCTTACCGAGGGAACTTTTATCTTCCCATCTGTGTGGTCTCTGTTGTGATAATGTTGGAGTGAAGCCATCTTCACTATTCTGAGAGTTAGGAGCAATTGGCTGCAGGGCTGTTCATCCTGCGCTCTCTTGTAAAGGCCGTCTTTTGGGGCTTGCAGTTGTCATCAAAACTGGAACATGTCCTGGACAGTGATTAAGAGACTATAAGAGGAGAAAATTAATTCCTCTGCACCGTTCAGCTCTCAAATACAGGTCTAGCCAGTCTAAAGTTTTAGCAGTTTAAAAACTCCAGAAATCCTTTTTCTTAAACAGTGCTATGTGTATTGTATTTGGTGGTTTGAAGGAGTAACTAATTTTTAATATACTGGTAGACTTTTACAGAGATATCAGCTCAGGTTTAAAATCACAGAATCACAGAAACACAGAACATGCTGAGTAGGAAGGGACCCACAAGGATCATCGAGTGCAACTCCTGGCCCTGCACAGGACCATCCCCAACAGTCACACCATGCGCCCGAGTGTATTTCCCAAATGCTCCTTGAATTCTGTCAGGCTTGGTACTGTGACCGCTTCCCTGGGGAGCTGTTCCAGTGTCCAACCATGCTCTGAGGGAAGAACCTTTATCTAATATCCAACCTAAACCTCCCCTGACACAATATCAGGCCATTTCCTTGGGTCCTGTCATGGATCACCACAGAGAAGAGATCGGTGCCTGCCCCTCCTCTTCCCCTCATGAGGAATTTGTAGACTGTCATAAGGTGTCTCCTCAGTCTCCTCTTCTCCAGTCTGAACAGACCAAGCGACCTCCTCATACGGCTTCCCCTCAAGGCCCTTCAACATCTTTGCTGCCCTCCTCTGGATGCTCTCTAATAGTTTAATATCTTTCTTATATTGTGGCACCCAAAACTGCCCCCAGCACTCGAGGTGAGTCCACCCCAGTGCAGAGCAGAGCAGGACAATCCCCTCCCTTGCCCAGCTGGTGATGTTGTGCCTGATGCCCCCCAGGACACAGTTGGCCCTCCTGGCTGCCAGGGCACTGCTGACTCATATTCAACTTGCCATTAACCATGATTGGTGTTGGAAGAATATTATTTATCTCAGGAGTTAAGAAGATTTTATAGAAATATAATATCTACTCTGGAACATTCCTGATACCAAGGTGTTTGTGGTTTGCAGTCATCTTTTCAATCATTCCTGGAAATGTCCATAAGAAAACCCAAATCCTAAATCAGCCTTTCCCTGAAATCCTGAGGCACTGAATTCCACTGAGAAACCTGTAGAGTCTTTGTGTGATGCCTTAAGTTTTAACTTTTATGTTTTGCAAATCCTGTACTGCCCAGTGTGTAACTGAAGTTTCGTGTGGCCTGTTAACTTCCGTTCTCTCATGCTGGTTAGACATAACAAGCCGGTCTAATTCGCAGTCCAAGGACACCCAGATTGTCCTAGGCCCAAAACGTGTAAACCAAAATCTTAGAAGAGGGGGTAAACTTGGGGAAAATTACATCATTAACTGAAGTTGTAATTGGACAATCAACTCTGATACGCAAATAAACCAAACTTACAGAAGTGTGAAGAACTGATAACTTAGGGTCCATCTTGGATATAGCCTTTGGCCTGCCCAGGGTGTACCTCTGAAGGCCCTTCAAATAAATGCGTACCTTTATTCCCTTATTCCTGTCTAGTCTCTTTTTTAGGTGGCCATCTCAGGCATCATGTGGCTTTTGGTTATGACCAAAAAGATTCAGCTCTTAATGAAATTGTATTTCAGGACAGTGCAGAGATATTAAATTCACTGTGGTGCCAAATTTTCAAGGCTGCACCCCCAAAGTGTCCTTTTGCCTCAGACACCATTTTATGAATAAAGCCCCAGCTGAAAAACAGCAAGCCATTGTCGTGAACACAACTAAGCCTCTCTCATCTCTGTGAAGGGATTAGTGGAATTGCTTTGATTACTCAGACTGAGGAAAAGGTGGCACCATGATCAGGATTGTACTGCTAGCCCATCTTTCACAACATCTTCAAAGAAACCAGAATAGCATGTCCTTTACTTAATGTAAAATGCACAATACTGCTGTGATGGACTAAAACAGGCTGTGTAAAATTAGTTTTGCAGCTAGTGTAAGCAAAGGTGCCTTTCTGATAGGATGCATGCTCTGTGAAATGAGCCTGCTTGTAACACAATGACACAAAAGAACTCACAAAAAGAACAGTAATCAACTGACAGCTGTGCCTCTGGTACAGACATGGTTAAACATGTCACCAAGAGTGGTCTGAAGGGTGACAGTAGCACAGCTTTGTGGCAGTCCCAATAAGAATGTGTTGTCCAGTCACCCAAGATGTTAAGTCATGACCTCATTTGCTGGCAATAGAAAGGCCTGTACACCAGGAGTTAGGGAGGAGTCACTTTGGAAAATACACCCAAGGGGAAAATGCACTATCAAAATCATCAGTCTGAATAAAAGGAAATAACAAAGCTCAATGCTATGTGTGGATCAGTTCGGCAAACAGACATTATTGCTCAATACAAAGTACAGAGCGAGACTGTTCCTAACTTCATCCCTTTCCAAAAGAGATACCTAATACCTCATTTTATTCATCTTATTTCATTAACATTAAGGACTTGTTAGCTTTCTCCTTTCAAACTGTTAGTTTTGCTTCTGTTGTATGTTTCTGTTGGAGAATGATATTTTTCCTTTACCCTCTTCTTGGTTAAAACTGCCTGCAATTCACACTTATAGCTTCAATATATAGAATATACCTTTATGAGTGTGCATCTACCATTTTGACTGTCCCTAAGATTGGTTGCTATAAAATGCAACAAGAAACCATTCTCGTTCTTTGTTCTAACACCCTGATGATCATCATCTATTTTTTCCACTGTTGTCTTGCTTTTACATCTGAGATCAAACTTCTTGTTCTATCTCTCAGAAACACACCTTTGTTTAAAACAGATTCCTTTCTCCCACCCACATTCTGACAGCCTTTGGTCTGAACAGTTTTCCCATTCACAAAAGTCTTGATACTTAGAAACATTCATGTTTTGCATCCAAACCCCATCAAACAGGACAGCCAGACAGCCCTGTATTCTTCTCAAAATGGGCAGTGGACCAGTGATTCATGAGGTTTCTGGTGATCTGGAGGAATTTGATTTTGCGATGACATTAGCTATGTCTTTGAGGATTCCTAGATGAATCCCATGAGTCCCCATAGATTTGTAGGGATCCAGCTGAAGCAGCAGGTCCTGCACATTTCAGGTAGACTGGGAGTTGGTCGTTCTCATAGACATGGTCCTGCAGCTCAGGGCACTGAGACCTCCTTGGTCCATCCTTCGTGTTGAAAACAGAGGTAGAAAATGTGTTAAACACCTTTGCCTCAGCTCTGTTCCTGTTTCTGAGGTGACTATCCTCATCCTGTAATGGGCAGTTGTTATTTTTCCCCATGCTTTCCCTATGGAAATTTCTCCTCTCCATTCTCAGCTTCCTTCAGTAAGCTTTTTGCTTTTCCATCTTCCAGCAGTAGTTACTAACCTCGTGCTGTTGCTCTGTTCACAGAACTCTGGGAAGATCTGCAATCTCATTTGGGAAAGTTGCCTAGTCCACACTCAGAAGAGGCAGGGTCCTGCTGCTTATGTTACAGCTAGAGATAGGAGAGGCGAGAAAGCAGAGTAGAAGGAAGAAGCATCTCCATGGTCAGAGCCAGTACACAGAGAATGAGCTTACCTGTTCTGTCATCCTCCTCCTTTTGGTGACTTCCCAGTAGTAGCTTTATTTTTCTGGCTATGGGAATCCTTATTAAGAATGTGTTTGGTGTAGTATTTAAAGTCTTTCTTACCAAGAATCAGGCAAAATTTTCTGCTTCCAAAGTGTACGTAAGACTTTGAAAGCCATATTTTGGGGATGTTAAATACAAGAATATGCCTACCTTTTTATTGGTGCTATTTCAAATGTTCAGCCTGCATTCACCAGTGTGAGCTTTGACATGTTTGATTGTGTCATGATAATCAGGTTTTGACCAATTCCTGTCTTCAAAATATTGAAACAGTAATATTTTAACAAAAATACATCTTTTGAATGATTTACTTATGTGTTATTTCTCTGGTTCCCTGAAGAGTAGGAAAAATATTGTTTGTGTAAGTTCTAGCCCACTACAGCAAATACTATTTCCATAAATACTTGCACAAAATAAAAAATGATTTGGGGATGTTTTCATACCAGGGTTTTTCTTCCCGTATACTTTCTGGAAGTGTCTTTTTATTACCATGAACATCTCATAAAACATATTTTAATGTTGCATGCTCAACAATTGCAGGTATTTATTTTCCAGGAGCTTTCACATCAGAGGCTCTGTATCTACAATTTCACACATCCAACTAGAGAGTAAGAAACAATTATATGAGTCTCCAGTGACCCATTGTAGCTAAGAAAACAACTGAAATAAGAAATTATGGAGAAACAAAAATTCACAAAAAATTGAGTGAACAATTTCAAACACAGGTTAAAAGAAAATAAACTATTTTCAACAAGCAAGTGAAGAGACAAAAATATTGAAAAATTGATAAATAATAAAAATTATTCTTTATTTATTGGAGGGATTTTTTTACATGGTCTAAGGAGTTATACTAGATATGATTTTCAAGAGGTTTTACTTGGAGAGATTGTCTTTGACAATGCTAGACAATTCAATGTGCGCCTTTTATTAACCTTAAAGGGAACGTGTTCCTTGTCATGAAGTATACATAAATGGAATCAGACCCATATCCTGGAATGTAACCTTATTATCCCCAACAGTTTTAGCTGTGATACTAATTTTCCCATTTTTTCCAATCTGAAAGAGTGTATGGTTATTATAATTTTCGTTTAGGGCCCAAGCTGTAAGCAAGCATTTATGATGTCCGTATAGCAACACCTAAGTGTGCAAAGACTGCTCTGCAGATGCAAATGTTTTGCACGAGGCAGTTCTGGAGAACTGTTGTTTTATGCAGTAGTATCTAGTCATATATGTCTCCAAGTTTTTCATTTAATTCAGCATTACACTATCAAAGTGGCAGTGGACTATCTCAGTCACTGCAGATTTTTTGGTCCTTGCTGTATAGGTAGCACATGAAAATGGTTTTGCCTGATAAAGCAGAAAGGTATCACTGAATGCTGGAGCTCCTCAGCCTGTGTCTTAATCACAAAGCTGCTCACTTTACAGGAAAATTTTTATATTATGACATAGGTCTATAGTAGAAGATCATGTCTGAGCTTATGAATGAAATCTTAACTTTTCTAACTAATCTACTTATTCACTGTATAGTCAATCTTGCATTCACTGTCCTCTGAGGTACTTGGTAGACTAAGTCTGGATTGCAGGACAGAGAACTGTCCCTGGGGATCACTATGACTAAGCTGAAAACTCTTATATTTTTAAAGGGTTTATGCTGTTGAAATATTTCTCTAACTTGTTTATATTCTGCCTGTTTCTGGGGATAGGACTGGTAGTACTGCTTGTTTTGAATCTTGTGCGATGCTTCCCTTTTAAGATTCTGTCTTCACTTTCTGACACATTTCTCAGACTTTAAACTTGGGTTTTGAAATGTAAGTTTTCCTGTTGTGTGGCTCTCTCATACTGAATAAACTTAGAAAACATGAGCCAAAAGGGATTCTACTGTATCTCAGAAAAAGCAGCACATGGTATCTCTTCAAGGGCTGCCAAGCCCCATTAAATTGTTCTAGTGACGTTTCCTTAAAAGATCTAGTACCCCCATCCTTGAAATGAGTCTTTCTCTCTTGCCTAAATTAATTGCCAAATTAATTTGGATCAGATCACAGGCCCTTGAGAAGTGCAGTTTTACAGCTGGAGCCAGCAGCGATGTCTGGGCTGCAGGCTTAGGTGTCCAGTCTGTCCTGTGTGCCCAGCAAGTGGACTCTGTCTATCCCACAAGACTTTGGTTTCTACACATACTCTGCATGTACACATGCTTTATATACTGGAGGCATGAACTGAAATTACAGACATTGCAAATAACATCCCAACTGCATGTAGGGAGCAAGCTGAGCTTTGAATTAAGTGTGCTGTGAGGTGAAGGATGCTGAAAAACAATCCTGGATGGGTACCAGAAAACAGTAACACATATTTGTGTCAATCTTTCCATGCCTTCTGCAAATATTCCCCTTCTGCAAAATGAGCATAAACAATGCTTCTTCTCAGAAAAGCAATCTGAGAACCTCATGATGTCGTCACTGCTTATGAAACTGTAGTACCAAGCACCACAGCAAAGCTCATGAAGGAATATGAAATTCTAAGAAATGAGGCAGCCCTTCACCAGTGAAGGAACAGCAAATTGGATAGCTGCTCATCAAATATGCAATGGATAAAGCAGAAGATATGTAATCAAAATATCTTTTCAATAAAGATATAAATTGTGGTGAAAGAGGCAATGTTAATAATTCATTAGCTTCTACTAAGGGTCTATGTGCCACCTGAGTACCTTTGTGTTAATAATTACCCATATTAATTTACCCATTAGTTTATTAATTTACCCATAGAGTAAGATTACTCTGAGCATTGTATATAGTTGCATATTGATTAGATTTGCTTTTTTCTCTATTTATCTGTGGCAAATATTTATTTGTTTCATTGTATCACCACTTTCCTCTTGAAACAGCTATAGACAATGTATTCCTTAAGTTCTGAGTTAGTTCTATGAAACTAATTCTCTACATCACTATGAGTAACTTTGATTATATTTGAAATAAAAACTGTAAAATATTTGATGCCCCAGTGGCACAATATTCAGCTGAGATTCACTCACTAAGGTACATCATCCATTGAGCCAGCTAGTTCTTTCTCTCCCCATTTTCAAATTGCAAGGTCTTTTTTCTAGAAAATTCTTGCCTTTCAAATTACTGGTTAATACTTTAGCAGCAAAGATAAACTTAATAAAATAGATTAAATATGAAAAATGTAATTATGTTTTAAATTAAATGTAAATGTTTAAAAATATAAAACTTTGTAAATGTGTTTTTGCATTTTGTACTGAAACCTCCCATATATATGTATAGAGCAATTGCCCACACATAAAACTGTCTCACAAATTTCAAAGTAATAGTTTGTGTAATTATATTGAATCAGAGGGGTCCTGTTACTTTGTTCATAGCTGGGAAAAAAAGCTTATGTAATACTGAAATGAAATGTTATTACAGTCTCACTTACTCATTCTTGGAATTGGCTTAGTGATTACTTCAACATCGACATCAGTGAAAAACATTTGACATCTGGCCTAGAAAATCAGACAGCAGACCACAGAGACTTTGATTAAAAAACTCCATGTAATTTTCTCCAATCAGTAAGCTGGCCTATTCTTTTATTAGAACGAAGGCTTCTCTCATCACCTGCAAATTTCTAGGAAGACCTCAGAAATAAAGGGGAAAAAAAAGCAGTTCTACCACTTTTATAATAAATTTCCATTCCAACAAGCAATTACACAGACTGAAGAGGAGCATTGGTTCCACTGACAAATTGTTCTCCTCTGTTAGCAGAGGCAAACATCTGATTTCCACAAGTACTTTTGCTATTTATTCCTTTATCAGAGTTTACTATTTCATCCTTCTCTGTTTAATGATTCCTCAGGGGTTTTACACAAGATGAAAACCCATTTTCTGGAAAAATACAGCAAAATGTACCAGCTTTTTCATATTCTCTGTATATCACTGAATAATCCAGGCTAGGAAGGATACAGGCCACTTACGATCATGTTTTCATGTTTTTCAAGGTATGATACCCTTCTCCAGAGCACAACCACTCTATCATGAGAAAGAATGAACCATTAGCACAGTATGACATCATACATTCAGAAATGAGCTGCGTTGCAGTATCATCATGAATTAACATCTCAGGCTGAGACTTCAACTCAGGACATGAGAGCAAGGCATCAATGAACTCATGCAAGAAATACTGCAGTAGTGAACCCCCCACACTGCCTTTCCTCTGTGAATCAATTTTCTTCAATGAAACTGGAAAATTAACTTATTTGCAAAGAGCTAATTTCAATGTATCTGTTTTCAGCTCCAAGAGTGTTGCTGAAGTCCTTTCAAATGCAGTACCCCTTCCACCTCTGTTTTGGCGAGAACAAAGTGCTTGCTACCATAATGCTACAGTAGATTTGCTTACCTCTTAAAAGATGAGGTATGCTGTAAAATATGTTGCTACTATCAAAACATTTATAATCAAATCCCAATAAAGTTGAAAAGTTGGAATGGAAGGAAATTATTGTATTTTCTGAAACTGAATGTCACAGTGTAATCCTTATAAAAGGCAATGATCAAAAAAGTCTTGAGAGAAAAACTGTAGCAAGGAGACAGAACAAGCTGGCTCCTGGAAACAGAACAAGAAATCTCTCTAACATTGTAAACTGAGGATTGTATTAATGATATGCCTTACAGATCCTGATCATAGTCAATCATGTTCCAATGCAGATGAGTTTCTCTTACTCATGTTGAGTTTTGTTAGAAGCAATTGTGTTAGTTTGTCGTGTTTAACACAGTTCTTTAATTATACAACATGTTGATACCTCCAGCTCAGGGCAGTAGTATTAAAGGAATTAAAGGAAAAATTTCCTTTATGAAGATGTGCCTAATGGCCCAAACACAACACCTCAAAACATATAACAATATAACATTTCCAGCATAGAGCTTTTTTCCCTGTATATAGGGAAAGAACAACCTGCTTGCTATCAGAGCACAAATGCTGATCACTGTATCCTGGCTGTATTCTGTAATTCCATCTTTAACTTCAACTACTAATTGTAAAACACCGTGCTTAGTTTTCCACTTAAGCATTAGCATATGACTATGAATTTTGCAGTATAGAAAACCTATTTTTATGATAGATATAACTAAATCTCATTGAGAAAGATACTGAATAGGATCTATTGCCCTGTTATCCAGTCTTGTTACTCTGTTTTACATTCTCAAAATGTTTTGCATTCATGCTACACTCCATTCCACAGCAGTCATTTTTTTTAACAGTTAAAGTGCTGTAGTCTCTCTACTAGGGGCTAGGTCAGTTACTCCTCTTGTACAGAGGAATAAACCCAGAATGCTATGTTGTCCTGTCTGTGTTAGGGAAAATGGGGGCAGAAGTGCACACAATGGAAGGTTTTCTCATGCGACCTGGGGAAGAAGTGGGATACACATGGGGCTATGATGAGCTGTATCTTGTGTTTGCTTTGTTCTGCTGCATGGCTGCATTCCCGCAGCAAACTATTGCAGAACTGGACATTAATAACTTTACTCTCACTAATTGGTTATGGACTTTATGGTACCAATCAATAAACTAATTAAGCTGGGTCAGTTGGTCTCCTAAGCCCTTCTTAAGAACAACAAATAGACAATTGTCAAACCCATGGGTCACAGACACCGCCAGAAGGAAGTGAGTGATGTACCTGGAGGATGCGGGCAAATGCAGATGTCTGTGAGCCTGGGAGGGGGGGCACCAAGGCCTGTTGGGGAGCTGCTGCTGCTGGGAGCAGCAGGCAGAGAGGAGGCAAGGACACCTATAGAAATACTTGAAGCATGGCCATAAAGGGAAAGCCCAGAGAAAAGGCTTTCTGAGAAGACCATTGGCTGGAAAGGCCTCAGAAATTTGTTCCCCTTGTGCCTCAAGCATTGAAAGTTTCTTTTCAAAAAATATATCAAGCAGCATTAAAAGCAAATCTGCCTTTGTCATTCACTTTACCCTCCAAATAGATCTAGCCTATAATATTTCAGCATCTGTCTTAAGGGATTGGGCGACAAAAGCAACAGAAGTGGTTTTCCTTCTTTTCTCTTGAGCATATGCTACCATTCCTGCCTCTGCAAACACTGAATTTTATTTCAATTTGCTTGCCTGAAACTTCAACCACAGCCATTTGTTTTTGTCCCCATGAGCACATTACAGAAATTTACTTTAAGTTGATTGACCCTGACAATGCATGATAAACATGATCCTTTATGTTATATCTGCTTCATGCAATGAATCTGATAAAGGCTTGAATAAAAAAAATTATACAATCATATAATCTATGATTGTAGTGAATTGGAGTAAGTGATCCAGGCTACTTCTTTCAGAACTGTCCCACTATAATTCTATTTCAAGTTATCTGAATATGAATTAAGTGACATCAAATGTATTTTGTCTTCAAAGTAAGTAACATTTGTTTACTGAACTCTACATGGTATTGCCAAGGATGTAACAATTCTTCATGTAATTGCAGTAAATGCTTGGCACACTGAGCTTCTGAACTAAGCAAGAGACATATTAAGATTAGAGTGAGAGAGGCCTCTGCTGTTCCATAATTCCACACACTGGTACATGGTATCAAGCAACATGATGTTTTTTATCTTCTTATAATTCTTTTTGAATAAGTGCATCACTAACAAGTGATATCTCATCACAGAGGACTAGGGCTTTTATTATTTGTTTCATGTGAATCCTTGGGTATGGCTTGCCTGAACATCTCTGTTTTGTACTGTCATGAGAGGAAGAAAACCCTATGTCCAGTAACATTTTGTATGTAGCATAAAAGGTGCATTTAACTCTTTTTTTTTGAACAATACAGTGATTTAGTTAGGTGTTATTTAGCTTCTCTCTCAGAATAAAATTAACCCTTCTGCTAACAAAATAGTCATCATATTTTTGCAATTTTTCCTTTTCTACAGAACCATACAAGTAAGTGATTTTTCTTTTAGCTTTGGATGTAATTAAAGAAAACTGAAAATTCACTTTGGTGAACCTGAACTATTTTTTTCTTACACCAACCATTTTTATGTTATTTTCAGGTGTAATGAATTTTTTCTTTAACTTAGACTTGAAGTATTTTGTTATGACAGAGTTTCAACCACATACATTTTGTACTGATACTAAATTTGATTTAAATTTGTAACAAAATCCTACTTTATAGTAAAATAGATTTAAGAAACAATGAAGTATTTAATTTAAATGAATATATTATTTTTCTACGTCTCATTCAAAATTCTGGCCCTAAGCTCTACAGGTTTTTCTTCTGATTACAGGTCTTTTCTGCATACTTTAATTTCTAGTCTTTAACTGGACAAAGGTATTGTGCTAATATAGAGGCAATACCACTAGGATGTCTCCTACCTTTTCTTCATTTTCATCTGTGGGACAGAGGGGAAGTCTGTTGTCTGAAAGAGTAGACGTATTATGGAGACTAAGGGTGGCTCTGTTTGAAAATGATATATTGGGATGTTTGCTAAGAATGGGTTTGGTACATATTTCTAATGCTGTGGATAGTGTTTCATCATGAATCCTTTCTGGAGGGTTTATCTATGAAAATTTCATAATCTGTCTCTAAGGGGATTGTATATACAACTGCATTAATTCTTTGTTTGAGTATCTTATGACCATCCTAAATATGGGATCCTGCAGAAGGGTCCTGCCTAATCATGTGTTTACAAAGTTTATGTTTGTTTGCATACTGTATGGTTGCCAAAATGTCTGGATTCGGGACTGTAACTGAACAGCTGAGATGAACTGTGTTATTTTCCATTCAGTAGAAATGCTCTATGGTTTGCTGTTCCTAGAAAAGTTTCTCTCAAAATCATGTTTTAAAGGCTATTGTAAGATTTTCTCAAGAAAAATGAATAAAAATACTTCTCATTATAATGAAAAGGTTTTCTCATTATAACATTTTCAAACCTTTGGAATTATCTTAAGAGCAACCTTGACTGCATGGCTTAAGTACCTACTAATTTCTTCATTTATTTTGGATTTTTTTTTATGATAGCTATATTCTTGGAAGGCATTTTCCATATTTAGTTACTTATATGTATCTCAAAACTAAGAACACATATAGGGAAAAAAATCTTCAGATGTAACGTAAGCTTGATCTTAACAGAAGTAAAGTTTGATCTTTATTACACTAAAAGAATTTGGCATAACAAGGCATTGTTGTTGGGGCATTGAGTAATATGATGATAAACAGAGATGAGAAATGAAGGGATGTATTTTGCTGTAGAGTTATGCAGTTTTCAGCTCAGAGACAACAAGCTGACTTTCTTTGCTTTTCTTTATCATATAATCCAAGAATATTAAAACACCACATGATCTCCTCCTCTCCTAATGTCAGCTTGCACTTCTATTTAAATTTAGCTGGCATTCATGCAACTTTCAAGTTACAGTGTAAACAATTCTAGGAAATCCCACCACGTGATTCTGTAAGAAAATAAAAGCAATTTTCATGTATTAGAAGTTACTTCAATTAACAGATTTTTTCTTTCAGCTCTGACATCACTGTGAATTCTGTTTACATGGCAAAAATAATTTCAGACAGTATTTAGCAGACATACTTTCTTTCTATTTGTAAGCTCTTAGCTACACTGCATTGTGCATAGTAATTCTCTCACGAAATATTCATAGGATATCCTGAGCTGGAAGACACCCACAGGATCCTTGAAGTCCAGCTCCTGGCCCTGCGCGGGACAATCCCAAGAAGCCCACCATGTGCTTGAGAGCATTGTCCAAACACTTCTTGAACTCTGTCAGGCTTCGTGCTGTGACCAGGTCCTTGGGGAGCCTGTTCCAGTGCCCAGCCACCCTCTGGGTGAGGAACCTTTTCCTGATATCCAACCTAAACCTCCCCTGACACAACTGCAGTCCATTCCCTTGGGTCCTGTCACCAGGTATCAGAAAGAGATCAGTACTTGCTTGTAAATATCTTACTCATGAGGAACCTCTGGACTGAGAAGACTCTCAGTCTCCTCCAGGATGAATAAACCAGGTGACGTCAGCCACATCTCATATCTTCACATCTTTGTTGCTCTCCTTTGGACTGTCTTTAATAGCTCAGCAGCTTCTTATATTGTAGCACCCAAAACTGCCCCCAGCACTCGAGGTGAGGCCACCCCAGTGCAGAGCAGAGCAGGACAATCCCCTCCTTTGCCCGGCTGGAAATGCTGTGCCTGATGCCCCCAGGACACGGTTGACTCGATGTGGGAGTCCAGAGTGCGGGGAATGTTTCCCTTCCTGTTTTAAGGAGTTTTACCCCCCTGGACAGCACTGTTTTTGACCTTCGTCCATGGAGAAAGCTGCCAACTCTCTGGGAAGAACTTGAACGCACTGCGGTGTGAACTGGGTGATAGAATATTATGTAAGGTAGCACAGGGTGAAAATATAAAGGTGTTGGGTTTGTTAAAGTAGCAAATAGGTAAAAAGCAAAAAACTCCAAAATGGAGGATTGTTGTTGTTTTATAACCTCCTTCTTGTTCTTCATGCTACTCCATTTAATGCGGCAAAATTGCTTAAAGTGATTGGATAGAAAATTCCGCAGTTCCTGTGGACGTTTTAAAAACATTTGTTGAATATTGGTAGAAAAGTGAAAATATCTGTCGTTTCAAACACTGATTGGATTGTTTAGCTTTAAAAACGCCGTGTTATCTTGATTTCGGCGGCATTCTGCGCATTTTCCTCAGCGTGCACGTCCCTCTGCTGTACTTCTAACTTTTCTGATAAGACTTAATAAACTATCTGAGAGCAGAGAAGGCTGAATGTCCATTAATTAACAGAAATCCAGGCAAGAACTCAGAAGTCCTCCCCCAGCAGGGGAGGAATGATTTAAGACACAGCAAGATCAACAGGTGGAATTCAAAACTGAATCCCACAACTCTCCTGGCTCTCAGAGCACTGCTGACACATACTCCACTTTCCATTGACCAGGGTCCCCAGGTCCCTTTCCACGATGCTGGTCTCCAGCCTCCATACATCCAGTCTGTCCGTACATCCAGGGTTGCCCCATCCCAGGAGCATAATCCAACACTTGTATTTGTTAAACTTCATACAGCTGGTGTTCACCCAGCCCTCTAATTTTTCTAGGTCTCTCTACAGGACCTATTATAATGTAGGGTCTATGTTATCTCTGTAGGGCCTATATTACAGAGTACAAATTTTTCAACATCCACCTGACACTGCCCATAAGTTCGTCCAGTAACCAATGTCTTCAAGATCATGTTGCTGCAGGAGTTCTTACTGGTTCTCCAAATTACTCTTTGCATCCTCTATTGTACTTGCTTAATGGTCTGTCACATTCTGTTCTTGTTCATACAGTTAGGGTACTTTCGTGTAGTGGTTTAGAGGAGTTTCTACCAACACAAGTGTAGGGAAATTATTTTAAATCACATACCTTAGCATCTTTTAACTGAAAGCTCATTCCTCCATTAGCATTCTGAACCAGTGAATCTGTAGCGGTTAGAGTAAGAATGCCACCCACTGAATTATCAATACCAATTCTGTTCAAATCCCATGTTTTTCTTACAGATTCCTTAACTTAATACTGATAAAGCCCAATACTAGATGGTTCTGATACTTCGGAAGACCACAAGCCAAAGAAGTATGATTTCACAATTCATATAATGGGCAACTGAGTTTTTAGGCTGCTGAAATGAAATATATAAAAGAAGCATTAATACATTTTGCAATACATTGCATTTGAAGAAGGATGCAGCAAGTACACTTTTAGGAGTTTCATGAGATGAAAAATGCTGAGAATTAAAGTAGCATCAGAAAAGATTTTTTTAAGTTTTGGAAAGAAGATACTGATGGATTGTAGACCACAATACTGTTAAATCTCTAAAACCTGAGGCAAGCATAGTTTATTTTGAAGTAGACCTGTAAACTGAGCAGGTTTGATCTTGAAACTACTGAAATAAAATAGTATGCAAAAATATGGGCCAGTGCTATTTTGCCCCACGTCATTTTGCTTTCAGGAATGTGCATACCTCAGGGGACAATAAGGCCACGAGAAATCTTCTTATGATTTTTTTTTCTGATGACAATCCCAGTTCTGTTATTCTATTATGCCACTCAGCCTTATGCAATAGTCACATTACAGCCATCCACATTCACATGATTTTTTAAAAAACAGGTTATTACTTGTAAGGTCAGGCCAGCATCTTGGGTGTAACTGTAAATGACCTTTGTTATACTTAATACTATTTTTTTGTACAGCAATGACACTCAAAGGAAGAAACAGTGGAAATCAGTGCAGCTTTCAAATTAAGTAGATAATGGCATTAACATCTGCTGCGTAAAACAAAGAGAGCACAACTCCCAGTCTCAATTTTTTTGAAATTAGGTCACATCATAGGAGAATGAAAACCCTCTTCTGAATGATACATCTGAATTTAACAGTACGTTTTCATATCCTATAGTCATTCAAGATAATTTAGAATAAGTAGAACTTTATTTGTCATTTAAATATGCACATTAGCACTGAATACCACAAAGAAAGCTGTACTCATATTCTACTCGAGAGCAGAAATATTATCCCATAATTCATATGGAAATTTGTACCTGAAAAACAACAGCAAGAATCATTGAGTCCATACTGTTGTTTTGTGTGGCTATATTAGGTGTTAAAATAAATTTCCATTAGTGCATTTTTATTTTTTTATATACAATTCAACAACAGATATAAATGTTTAGATGCTGTAAATAATACAAAACATGGACACAAGCAATAATAAGAAAATACCTCCTTTTTGAACGAAACTGGCTTGTATTTCAAGGGTACTTAAAATAATCAATCATCCAAATAAGATGTGCTTGGTAGGGTACTGAGTCTCACGGGAGAGAACAGTGATCTGTTAAGCCACATATGATGATAAGTAAAAGAGAAGAAAATTGGCTGGCCACAGCTAACATATTGATACTGAGGAAATATTTCCTGGGCATGAACAGGAAGGGATAGAAGGCTATGGAACCTGCCTCCACCGTCATCCAGTGCAGCAGAGGCAGGGAGGGACCTCGGAGGGGGCAGCAGGACCATGTGCTGCTGCTGTGTTGTGGCTGGCAGGTGCAAGCCCCCTTAATCTGCCTTGCTAGGTGAGCTTGTGATGACAGTCCAGCACCTTTCAAAGCTGCAATTACTCAACAATATGCTCAGATAATATTTTAATGACTTAAAAAACTTTTAGAAAATTTCTGAAGGAATGTCTATGGGCAGAGAGCAAGAATTGTCAACCTTAAAAGTCATTTAATGTTAATTCATTAAAGTAACAAGCATTCCCATGGAATTTGTATTATTTCCTGTAAGGAGATGTGCAAAGAAAATCATAACATGATTAAAACTGGTTTAGAATGTGAAGTTAATTCACATTTTGCAATTGATGCAAAACATTTTTCTCTCTGAATTCCCCACCTCTGAAGTGGTTTAAAAACAGCTGCTACTCACAGGGTTGTTGTGACTACAGATAGTTAAATTATTTCTCATGATTCCACAAAGCAGGCTTTATTTATCTAGGGCAAGCCATTTGCAAACAGAGTTCACACTTCACAAATACATTGTCCGCTCATAATTGTTTAATGAGCAACATCTACAAACAAAGACCAGTGGTGGGGTTGGCTATGACTGATTTCCTCTGCTCAGGGTTTCCAATGGTTAGCTGGTCATTTTAGCCACACCATTTCATTTCTGCTCTTTTTAACAACTCAAGTGATTTAAGGAGGAATTGACACCCCTTAAGTAACGACAGTGAGACAGGTATGTTTTCCCATATGATGGATTTTTTAAATTCAAAATTCATCGTATTTTTCAGTTCCTTCTGAGGATAGAGTCTTAATGGAGATCACTGAGGTCCATCCCAAAAAACCAAAATACTTGACAAATATCAGGAAACAAGCAGGGAACAAGCCACAGGGAATTGCCACTTAGAATCTAAGTAGCATTTTTGAGCCTGGTCTCTCAGTATTTCCTGAGCTCTCACTGCTACTGTGAGGATTAATAGAATATGTAGAAGATGTATATTACAATTATCTTCTTAATATATCACATTGTTGGGGGGTTTTATACTTGATAATACTTGATTCTTTTCCTAAGCTTATTTGTCACAACATAAAGAAATGTTTTTTATGAATACTATTAGCATGGTCTTTTGGAGTCCCAGTAAAACAGTGAGCACTGCTGTTTATGATAACATATGATAACTCACAATATTTATTCAGAGTTCAGTCCCTACTACCACCATTTACAGGCCAATCTCTGTCTTTTGGCCTTAATCCCCTCCCTTGCCACTCTTCAACGTGAAAGAAAATGTTAGGAAAAGCAGAGAATGAATTAGAACTTTCAAACTTCCATCAAACAAAAAAGCAACAACCAAAAAACCCCTTCATCCTTCTCTCGTTATGGTTTGTTGAATCTTCTTTTGTCTTGTTGTATAATAGGAATAATGTTCATGGCACTGGAGTATACACACAATAAATAGCTTCTGTGGTTATCAAACACCTCAGCTTCACTTCAGTATTTAATCACCCACAAAAGCCATTTCTTGCCTTGTATACTTCTCTGCCACAAACATTATCCTGTAGCTAACATACACCCTGGAGTGCCAGACCTTCATTTTGCACTCTGAAAACTGAATTGGCAGAATGAAAAACCCAACCCTTGGTTTTTAAAATAAAAGTTGAAAAGTTAAAAAGGGGGTAATAGTAATCAAAATCCCCACGCTCCCATTATGTAGTAGAGAGAAATGGCTGACTTAAATGGTCTCCCAAAATTACCTGCTGGAAGGATTCCAAGAAAAAACATAGTTATGATAGACATACACTAGCAAATTATGATAATAACTTGGTTCTGGGAGGAATTAACTTTTCTCCCATGTTAAAAATAACCCTGACAGAGCCAAAAATGCTCTTCATAACCCAATTTTGGGAAGTTTCAAACAATAAATATAAATGGCTCTCAAGCTCCTTCAACAGACCCTAAATGTTAATGACCTGAAAGGTATAAAGAAACATAATATAGAATTAATATTCCCCTAGTTCATCTTCCCTGCCTTTTCCACATCTGTTTTTTCACCATTCCTCAGGCTGCCCCTTTAAGCTGTTGACAGCACTGGAGAGCTCCTGAGATCCTCAAAACTGGTGAGCTTCTTTTATTCTTGGGCAGTTCTGTGTTAGCAAACTCTGTGCTCCTGGTCAGTCCAGCTATACTCTTCATTTATCTCACCTATGTCTGATCAACACTATTTGATCAAACTAAGTTAGTCCATTTGCTAGATGGATATTTGGGGCTTCTAAGTACTTAGAAATCAGAAAAGGAGAGATGAGAGAGAGCCTGTGGGAAAGTAAGACAATGAATAAAGCTTTTTCTATTAGTGTCAGAGAAGAAATAGTCTGGGAGAGTATTAAGACAAAGAAAATGTTTTTGAAGAGAAAGAAGAAAAAACTGAGGGAAGGGTGGAAGGCAGAAAAAAAGAGAATGATAATGGAATCTTTACAGAGAGAAAGTAATAAAGTAATTGGTTGACCAGAGAAATTAATGGATCAACAAAAGGAAGAGAGGTCATGCTAGAGAGAGAAAAACAGAAATGACAAAAGAAGAAGGAAAAAGTAAACAAGTTTCACAGTGACTGGAAGTAGAACTGAAGTTTTGTAAGAAGGGAAAGGCATTATAATACTGGAAAGAGGGACAAAGAACTGGAAATGAGTAAGAGAAGGTCAAAAGAGAAAGAAGGGATGAAAGAAGAAAGCTAGATAGAGGGAAGAACAAAGCAGCTAATGTTTGGCTGATGGATGTATTTTTCAGTGCTTTGGCCACTGTAAAATTATAAAAGTGAAAATCCAGGGACTACTGTGTTGTACATTCTGTTGTATAAGCTAGAGTTGGATGAGAAGCACCATGTACATGAAAGCAGTGAGAGCTTGTACTGGAGCTTACCTCTTTCCCTACATCCTTTAGATTTACTCTGAATTTGTTAACGTGATTTAAAGGGAGAACTATAAAGTGAAGCTGCTAGATGAGTGAGCCCGCACTGGTGCATGTTAGCGGCCTTCCCCTGATTCTTTAGAAGGAATTTAAATGGAATAGTTAGTGCCTTTTGCCTGCATGAGAACTGAGGCTGCTCCAGGTCCAAAACGTGGCACAGGAAGCATTTTAGAGGCAGATACTCTTTGAGCTGTTTCTTCTAGAAAAGCAGAGGTTATTGGAATGTTACTCAAATAAACTTTTTGATTTTCATTTCCAGTATTTGTGGTTTCATGTTTGGTCTTAATATGAGGCTCACAGAGAAAGACTTGTTATAAGAAGAAGGTTGCACATTTACTATATTAGATAATATGATGCATTGCAGCTTTGCCAGTCTCTCTCCAGAAGACTAGAAGAGAGACAGGTAGTGTGAAGTCAGGAACATGTCAATTCAGGTATACTATTGAAAGGTTAATTTTAATTAAAGATATCAGCCAGTGGAGAGAAGGATTTACACCAGGTAGTCACCCTGCCCCCTCTCCCACATAGCACATATCCAGCTACAGGAAACAAGGAAGGAAGTCATCTCAAGGGGGAAGTGAACAGAGAGATTTATTTTCTGCTGTGTTGAACTTTGCCATGTTAAAGCATCCTGCCATCTAATGGAGTTCCCAGTCCTGATTCGGTCAGTTCTCAGGGGGTCCCTATAGACTGAATAGGAAGAGGTGGATATGAAGAATCACATTCATGAAAGCAGAATGATGACCTTTTTAAGGAGAGGGTTTTGTTTATTTCATTCAAGTGTCTAAAAAATCACATTACAGAGTCATTTTCTTGCCTTTGTCCATTCACTGGCCCAAATAAATACTGCATTATGTCATACAGATTCACGTGATAGACACAGGAGTTTCCATTGCAGGTCACCTCACAGCCAAGGGCATTCTCTGGGGAACCAAAAGATGTGATCTAAGGGCCCAACAGGAAGGAAAGATTTAAAGCTGGACATTTCACAATCCAAATTAATAGAAAAGCCACAGACTCCTCAGAGGAAAATGTGGATGCAGTCACTGTGCCATCCTCTTTTTCTGTGTTACCTAAGCCTGATAGGTCCAGTCCTACTGGTGGCATAAGTAGAGGAAGACTTACCTGTGATTAAGGCACACACAGTGAACCTAGGTGCTTTGGTCCCTCTGGATTTAGGAGTTTCTTGCTTTCTCAAGGTGTCAGGGAAGCTGAGGTACCTACGGGATTAGATAAGGTGATACAATGTCATTAGATACCAGCCATACCTACCTATATGTTGGACTCAGATGCCAAAGGAGGCATTGTGATCTCTAAGTTCCCCTTACAAATTGAGCCCCATGTTTCTGTCAGCATCCTTGTTCCTTTCAGAAATGTTCAATTTGATTGGGTTTTTTCTTTTGCATAACCTGCTTTACATTCTTTGTTGCTTCTATAAACTTATAAAATTACCCTATTTTATAAAAATGTAAATCGCTTAAGTCAACTAAAAATATTAGCTCTGTTTAATACACTCAGGATTAAACAGCTGTATAAGCTTTAACCCTTTATGCCAGTCTCTGTTTATTATCCTTACTTATTTAACTCACAAGCTGAAATAACTTCCTTGTCCTGAGCCATGCACTTCTGACCCAGCTTTAGTATCTTTCGTTTGGCATTCACACTGTTTTTTCAGCACATTATAAGTGGGACTGGAAACACGTCCTCTCATTTACCAGACACTCTGCTGATTTGTGTGACTTTTAGCTTAGCCAAATTTCATTCTATTTGGGATAAAATAATGTTATATGCCTTCTGTCTGACCTAGGCTGGATTCTTTGACAAAATTTCAGCAAGGGTAACTGAGTCCTGTATTGCTCATTCTGAAAAATACTGGTATCACTGCTGTGAATAATGTCACCCTTTCTTTGCACTAAGGCAAGGACTATGGCTTGGACTAAGTGACCTTTGTATCCAGCCACAAGCAAGACAAAGCCAGCCTGCATAAGGCCGCCTGTCATCTCAGTTTGATCTGCTGTTGAAAATCAGGCCACTTAAATGGTAATATATGCCAGTGTAGGTGGTCAAGATGGGGAAGCAGGCCAGCTAATCTTATTTTCTCCCATGATCTGCTCTCCTGCTGGAGTCTTATAGTCAACAGGATAGCAGGGCAAGACTGATGTAGATATAAGTCCTCTTCCTACAAATGTGCAGCTGGTGTAAATTTGCTGATCCCAGGTCTGCAACGGAACTGTGCAAAACAATTCTTCTCTAAAAAATTTGTCCCAGTTCTTGCTGTGACATATATGCACTGCTGTTCAGTGGGATGAAGCCTTCAGGGAGCATGGCAGGGAGGCCACAAGTGGCTATAGGCAAACTTTCATGTGATCAGCTGAAACGAGAGGAGTCGGGGACTTGAGCACAGACCTCAGAATGAAAAAAAGGCACCAAGTGACTCATCAGAAAAGGGATAAGAAAGGTCAGATGCCTGTGTGCACAATGGACGTGAAATGACACTAGATACTAGGAAGAAATTTTTACTGTGATGATGGTAAGGCACTGGAACAGGTTGTCCAGAAAAGCTATGGCTGCCCTGGAAGTATTCAAGGCCAGGTTGGATGGGACTCAGAGCAATCTGGCCTAGTAGGAGGTGTCCCTGGCCAAGGAGGGCAGGTTGGAACTAAGTTTAAGGTCCCTTCCAACCCAAACCATTCTATGATTCTATGATTCAGACAACAGAGAAAAGGGCTGGACTAAAGCAAAATGTATAGCATGAAGTGTCAGGAGTGAGTGATGCTGGACCACAACTTAAACCAGAGTTTTCACAAGATTTCAGTAAGTGTAGTAATTTCCTGGGTCCTGATTTTAGACTGGGATGTTTGTCTTGTGGAAATGGTAAATTACTATGTCTAACCAAAATAAAAGGAGCTTTTTATGTGTGTAGGGATGCCATAGACTTTTCCCAAGGATTCAAAAGCATCAGATCCTAGGTATATCTGGTTGACCATTAGAGCAAGCTTTCCGTTTCCATCAAAATTTGTTTCATCTTTAGCCTGTAAATAATAACGGAGCCACAACTACCCACGATGAGACTTTTTGAGAAAAACAAATTGGTAGAGCACTCAGATGCACTGCTGGCAGGACAGGATTTGTAGGAGGCACTGCATGGCATGCACTTGCAGGTGTTGTATCTCCATCTTATGCCACTGCAGCAGTTGCATGGCTCTCCCCAGTGCTATTACAGCTACCAATGAGTGCCCGAGAGGAACCCAAAAATAACTGACTGCCTTTGGGGAAGGTATGAAAAGCATGCTATAAATACAGTCTTACAGCATACACTGAGCAACGAGGACACAACAAATACAGAACAAAAGCTCGTGAAGTAGGGGTTGTCCATCAGGTGTGATGGATGAGGAAGGGCTTTGTGCACAGCTAGATGTTAGCCATGCAGTTAAGGGCTGTACCAGAATGAATGCAAGAAATGAGCCAGATCAATGATGCCCAAGCAATATTTTCTAGCATTTGAGCAGCTGATTCTGAAAACCTTAATGAAGTTCTTCAAAGCCTTTCTTTGTGTGTATGTGCATGTATTTATGAAATTAAGCACTTCACTCGGTCATTTTTATAAGCTACTTTTGTTCCTTACTTTTTGCATATATTCATTATTCTTCATTTTTATTTAAAATTAAATGAAAAAGTATTCTGATATCAATGATAATGGTACTTTATTAAAGACTATTTTCTAAAGATGACACCTGATATTTATAGTGTCTGCATTCATTGTGGTGGCATCATAATACTGTAATTATTTGATATAATAAAAGGTATTATTTCTGTGTGTAAATCTCACCCCAATCCAAGAAACCAATTTGGCTCATTGATTCTTCCTACCAGGAGTATCCATCCACCAATGATTTCCTGTAAATCTAAACCATGATAATAAGGAGAACAGGCCATGTTCATTGTTTGTTACTTTCATCAAAGGCAATGTATCAAGGATATATTTGACCTTATTATCTTTAACTCGGCGTTAAATTTATAATAACATTCATGAAGACATTTAAGTCCTACACATGACACCAGACCCAGATTAAAACCATTAGTGAACAAAATCAACATATTATTATTTTAGGAGTTCAGACTGTTGCAGAAAGCTTACAAAATCAGCCTAGAACTGGATGAGAAATTTTTAAAATGCAGAGAACAAAAGTGAGTGTTGGTGTAAACAAAGCATTGCAGTAAAGCTAAAATGTGGTAGATGCAACTACCAAAATGCTTTCTTGAGTAAGACAGATAAGCAAGATTTGGTGTTACTGTTTATTGGGATTGTGTTGACTAATACAAGAGGGGTTTTGGAAAAACCATGTAAGAGATACTACATTTAAACAGGAAACAGATGGCCCTTAACTGGGCATGCAGGTGAGGAAACAGTGGCTTCCTAATTTCACTGAGCCAGCAAAACAAGAAGAAATGTAATGCCTTCTTTGTTCCCTTCAGTCCAGTATACCCTGGATTAGATATTACTTTTCAGCTTTTTAAAATGTATTTTAATTTTTTTACAGACACTCATAAAAAGATTATGCTCTGGACATGGGCTCATTTCTGATGAGTAACCCTCCTAATCGTGTATTTTCAGAGATGCAAACCATTCCTGCTGAATTACGCATATGGTGGTACTACAGCAAACAACAGAAATCTGTGCAAAGTCAACTATTTGCAAAGCATGATGGGCCTGGAAGAAACCACAATAATTTATAGAATGCATTAAAACTGGATTGCAAGGAAATTTATGATAGGCAGACGTACAATAATGAAAAAAACACAAAGATTAATTAACATAAAAATTCTAGCTGTCATATTTCTCTAAGTAGAAATAATTACAAGGCAATTTTATTTCACTGAATGAACCTCCAAATGGGCACAGAGTAAAGTCAACATGAAAATGAAAGTCACCTTTAGACTAGTAAAAGAGCAGGTCACAAAGTATCTGGGTGGGCTGGTAGTAATGCAATTTCTTTGTTAAATGCAACTGCACTGGAAACAGCATGAAGTTAAGGACATAAGAAAATGTAAAGGATTTTTTAAAATCTATTTTCCTTGCCATTTTGGAAATATATGAAGAAATAAAAAGCAGTCTTAAAAATAAATGCTTGAAGAAAGGAGAGGAAAACATTTTTTTTATTTTTAATGACAGAGGAAGATTCTGTATGAAAAGTGTTATAATCCTGATCGCTTTATAAATACATATATATTTATGTAACAATATATAAGCATATATATATATTTACCCCACACAAATAGACAAATATCAAACACAAAAATCCATATCTTAGGTACAAAATGGAATGACACCAAGTTTCAGTGTCAAAGAAGAATTTTCCCCAGAATTTTGAGTTTAGTCTCTATTGAATTACTCCGAATCAGGAGGTCCTCACTGAAGCCAGTAAAATCCCATCTCTGACACTGGGTAAGGGGAAAGATGAATATATTCCTTCAGCTGATCTGGAAAACAAAACCTGAATATTGTTTTTTAAGTCACTCTGCATCTGCTACCTGTGACTACTGGTGTTGTATCAGATATGGCTGATGACACTGAAGTGGGAAGTGGAATGTTTTATAGAGAAAATGTCTGTGACAGAGCACTGGGGAGGCTGACCTGTATGCCCTGCTTTCATCCTTTCTAATTAAGCTGGAGCAGATACATTCCTTGTTGAAATTGATAGCTGGTGGCAGATCCAAATGAATTTTCACATATTTCTGATGATGTACAATACAGTCTTGTTGTTTATGCAGCATCATGCTGTATGCCAACATGATGCACCATACCATGTGAGACTGGCAAACTTACAAAGGAGAGCGGGAACAATTTTAATAGCTTTCTTTCAGATTGGATTGTAGGTATCTGATCTAAATGTTAGGTGATTTCTCTTGAAGTACATATCAGTAAAAGTTGATGATTTAAACGTCTCCAAATACTTTTAATCTTCAGATACTTCAGTGCCAAGTTCTTTTTAGTGAATATAATGGATTTCAATGTTGAGAGAAATGAAGAGGGTGGGGTTTTCATATACATGCAGCTCCAAGGAAGCTTCTTTAATGCCCTTTGAAATGTAGTGGAACAAAGATGCTTTCTTCTTTGATTTAGCCAAATGGAAGTGAGGGTTTATTTACATTTACGCTCATTTAAGGATATATTTCTTCCTCTGCAATGTGTCTATAATATTATAGTTAGAAAAGCCAAATGGATTTTATCTACTGTTCAAAATCTATTTTTCAACTCATTACATTAACTATCTCATCAATTCTTAGCTAAATTTTATACATAAATATTTTGATTGGATTCCAGTTCCCAAAATTTTCACCTATAAATTTTCCTTTTCTATTTATATTTTTATATTTCTGACCTTTTTCCTTTATGTAAATTTGACTAAAATGATAATACTTCTAATAAATGGAGAGAAGGATTGTGGTCTTGTGGCTAGACCACAAGGCCAAAAAGAGAAGTGTGTATGAAATAAGCCTCCTCTGGTTTTGTAACTTATGGCCCTTACATATCTGTTCCGTTAGCATAGTTTCCCTGTCCTATCATGAACCTCCAGCTTCATTCTTCTGGCTTCCTATCCTGTGAGTTGCACTTTCTTGGACTTCATTAATGTCACTTAAATGTTTGCATGGATCATCTCATATTTCTTCTCTGTATTTTGGACTGCAAATCAGGAGTCAAAGATATTTACTCTTCTTTCACAATTGGATTCCTCAAGTTTTCCAGTCTTTCAGACTAGTGTGTTACTATCTGCTTCACAGAACTGTTGTGATATTTCAATAATTCATTTTTGTTATTAAAGCATATATGGGAGCAGTGATGATGTGCCCCTCATTTGTGTGCATCTGAAGACTGCATCTTCAAACAACAGATCTGCACAAAAGGATCTCTGACATCTTGTAGGACATTAAAGCAGCCAGGCACCGATCTCTGTGTAAAGTGCCACATTTTCAAAATCACCTCACCAATCAGCAGTTCCCAAAATTTGGCCTCAATTACACGAACTGAGCTCTTTGAAGGACCGTCCTGATTTGTATTGAATGTGCACATTAATCAAACATGGAGAGTGTGGCATGCTGACAATACTTTGTTCTGTAAAAATGTATCTGTGCTGATAATGCCTGAATTTGTTTTGCTCTGAACCAGCTGTGAACTCACACTGATGAGTGTGAAGTAGGTATGAGATTATGCCAAATCAGAAGAGCCTTTATTTTATATCCACTTTCAACCAGTGATGAACCTATGCAAGGAATAAAAATATGTGTGCTCTAACTAGTCTAAATCTTGCATTTGGTTACACTTCTGTGCACTTTTTTTTGTAGAAGGACGAAGCATGGTGGGAGGCTGTGCAGGTCTGTGCTACCACTACTCAATGCAGGGCTCAGCAACTGAGCAGCTGAACAAAGCCAGCCTGTTCTGAAAGAGAAGAAGCAGTGGTTACTTAAAATGAAAAAGATAAATATCATGAACAGGTTCCTTAGGGCAAGCTCAGGGTAAGGTGAAACAGCCATGTAAGTTGTAGTAAATAAAGGAAATGTCATTTGTAAGTCTTATAAATACAATACCATTATTAACTTCAGTAATAAATAAAATGTGCTGTACTATCTGCAGTGGTTACACGCATTGAGACCATTATTTTTGGTGACTCATTGTAAAGGTTCTGGTGCATTGCTGAAATAACAGCTGAAATAGCTCAAATAGAGGGTCTGGGTAGTGATGAGTCTTTTCCTTCTCCAGGCTTCCTTTCACTGCCTATTGTTCAGCAATTTTTATAGACCTTGTAAAAACTGGAATTCCCTATCCTACTAATGAGACATTAACATGCAAAATGGGGTGATACAAAATGCAGTATTTTTATGAAATCAGCTATATTCCTGTAATCCTCACAACAGCAATATTCCTTGATCATATCCACTCCATAATTTTACCTTGCCTGACATTGGATTTGTGATGTGGTAAAATTAATGCTTTAAGACAATAATTTAGCAAAAACTGTCCAAGAATGTGCAAATCAACTAAAACTGAAATATTAATCTTCTTTTGTGTTGTGTGTTATTTTGCTTTCTCTACATATAAACCCTTATTGTGGTTATTTATTTTCAAAATATGATTCTAGGCTTTAATGTCACAAATAAGGGAAGATCATGAACGTTGACAAAAATATATCCAAGTGTACTCAGAAGAATTAAGAGGGAACGAAACCAATTAAAGCTTGGTAGTGATTTGTAAATTGCAATGAGCAATTCAAGAAACACTGAAAATGGAAGCAGCAGTGGTATATGCAGTATTTGAACGTCCTATCCTTTGTGACTATGCTGTCAAAGTCCAATACAAACACAGTATGCTGTACCTAGAGAATCACTTGGTGCAAAAACACTACGTATTTTACAATCTAGATGTTCAGTTATGATGAATGTCAACAAAAGCAGCCACAAGAATGACCCTCCTGACTGCACTTCAAAATCTTGCCAAGAAATGTGTTCCCTATAGTGTCATAAACAATCTATTTGCCTTCATTTTCTACTGATAAACATTTCCTATCCATTCTTTTGAAGCACGTAATATTGACATACTCCGAGATAACAATAGGTATTCTAAAATCAAATCCATTTGAGTTAACTCTTATATTCAATGTCTACTTTCCTAATAAATAAAGTGATTTTTAATTGTCATGAGCAGTCATCAAATGCTGTGAAGTGCTTTGGATGTTTCAGCTTCAGAAACACAGCGGTATCTTAGCAGCATTATCATTTTCCAGGTGTGACACAGATTTCTTGTGCAGAGGTGATACTCCTAAATTGGCAGTATAGTCTGAAAAAAATCCCCCGAAACCAAGAATACTCTTTCATCAAGCAGCAGTCATAAACTGGCTTTTTGTTCTTTAGCTGAACTGGTAGAATTTGAGTCAGAGCATCCTGCCAGTTATCAGTAAACAAATGATCCATAGTCTCTAAGAGCCCTGTATCTCTAAACAAATTATTTGTCAATCAATTTGCCTACTTTGTATTAACAGCTATACTGGCCATGTTTACAATGTCAGGAATGTTTACTGAATTAAGCATAGTTGTCATACAGGTAATAGTATTAAACCATTGGTATTAATATTGACTCACTACAGTTCCCAACCATGCTTTTAATGCATGGTATCTTACCACAGATAAATAGAACACGTTAAAAAGTTACTATAAATGTGGATTAATCATATTGTGCTATATTTAACTGATGTCTAAGTCAAATGAGTGTTTCAGAAGAAAAAAGAAAGAGGTTCCACATACACTGATGTTTCATCTCGGATTAGTGATGCGTCAACAGTCATGAAACACTTTCTAAATAAAATTTCAAGGCTTTTTTTATGCTTTACGTTGAAGGTTTTCTGAACACGTATCACATCTTGTCCAGTCCATGAGAGAGAGCTAACATTTACCACATCCCTTTTACAGCTTGAAAGAGTTAAAAAACTGGCACATATATATTAGTCATAATTGTAAAGGCAATTGGGTAAGCCAGGCACTGGGGCTCTGTGTCCATACCAGACTACTGTCACTAACTCTGATAATACACAGAAATACAGGTATGTTTGTGACAATTATAATACACAGAAATGCAGATATGTTTAGAACAATTTCCACGGAGGTAGGAATAATAGCATTGAGATTCGTATTTTTTCCAGACTCAGAGAAAGAAAGAAGTGATGAGAGAAACAAACAAATTCAGTTTTGCTTTTCTTCACCTTGTAAATTAGAAAGGCTTATTTCTAAAAACATCAATTTTTCCAGTACTTTGTACAATATTCATTCTAAGATACTACGTTGCTGAGACATCTGTCCGAGTCACAATAGCTGAATTATGCAGTGTATTCCCAAATAAATACTCAGAGCCCCAGCACCTGCTGCTTGAAGTCTATGAGGAAATGCATTTGTGAGTAAGGTAAAAATCTCTTAGGAAAACTGGCAGTATCACCCAAGAATCTTCAAGATGTAGGGAAAAGTGTGTCATTTTCTCACCAATAATCTACACTTTTATCTTACATGAAACAATTTTTCACAAAAAAGTCTGCACTCCTTGTATTTGATAAAGAAGAAGAATTAGAAATAGGTCCAATTTCCTTTTGAAAAGCAGGCTTCTTCTGCTTTTGATTGGCCTCTTCTGTACCCTCTATACAAGAAGACAGATAATAAATATAATGATTTGTACTGAAAAGAAAACTGTAAGGATAATGGCCCAAACAGTGTAGGTTTCTTTTATAATGTTACCATAGTAAATAATAGCAGCATAGTTCATATGGTTATAGTTATGGCTGCATCCATGTTTCCATTAAAAACTTGTTTTTCACGAGTTTATAATTTCATTTTAACAAATTTTCCCTTGGATGAACTGTAACATAGAAGGTTTCAACAAGGACTTCTTTGTCTTTAACTAAAAAAATAATAATTTTTTGGCTAGTCTCAAGCCATCTGTTAATCAAAAAGAACAATTTACTTGTTTATAACAATTTTTTGCACCATCTAACAGAAAAAAAACCCAATTTCAAATGAAGTAATGAAACGAGGCAATTGATTAACCTATAGCAAACTGTCATCAGTCTTGATTGTGAAACAAGTTTTTTTCTCGTCTGCTGAATGTACTTTTTGACTACACATACTAATACCTCCTCCAAGCCTCCATTCTGCAGTTAAGCATATGCTTAAGCTCCCTCTTCAATAGGAATGCTTTCCAGAGCTCAGGCCCTAGAAATATATACATATTTAATTAGATGGTAGTGCTTGAAGATAATTCAGTCCTCTCCAAGCAGCATGTGGTTTTACTGACTTTTGCATGTCTAACAGCAGTGTATTTTTGCGTCTGTGTATTAATGATCAAATATTGCTTTCTTCCCTCCACACTAGTCCTGTATCTTGATGGGCATGTTTTCTAATCAAGGAAAGGTGAAGGTACACCTGAATATCTGCTTAATCCTACAATGCCTCTGCAGAGAGCACTTACTAATTTCACTAAGTATTTTACATTGCACAGCCCAAGCAAAATGATAGCTTGTTTACCATGTATTCATTTGATTGTTCTGTGTCATAGCTCTGGAATTACTTAAAAGCAGAGATGTGTGTTAATAGGGAATATTATTCGTTAAACATAATAGCAATGGATCTATTTTACTGCATATTAATATACTATAGTGTTTCACAGTACTACACCAATTTATTTTACTTTACATGGTTAGATATTTGTGACATAATTTACTAGTGACATAATTTAACACTCTAAATATAAATATAAAAATAATATTTCATCATTGGATAAAAATATATAAATATCAGAGGTGCAGGGAGGTGCAACATTTTAAGCAGCCGTGCTTAGGAAATTTGGAGAAGATGTCTGGAAAAGATCTCCTGTAAACAAGTCAAAAAGCAAACCTGGGCAAGCACCAAAGCATCAGAGGCCCCCAACAAGAGCCACTGATTATTACTCTGAAACAACCCTTCTAGTTTCTGCTTTTTAGAAAGGGAAATACCTGCTGTGCTACCCAAAGACTCTCCACAGCTCCTGAGACCATCACAGTCTTCTGCAAAATGGGGGTGGGAAAATCCTGTTGGGGGGAGGTGGGATAACTGCTGTTGTGTGCACAGGAACCAGAACCGTGCTAAGACTTCTCAAGTGGTCCATGGTTCATGAGGACTCTGTCTGTGAACATACTTTATATTCAGGGTACTGGATGAATTCTGGTCTAAAAATAGGATTCATCTTTTATTCTTACACCCTGAACACCAAACTCATTCTTGGCCTTTATCCTGCACTAGAGCATCTGGACTTACTCATATTCAGTGGAGCTGCTGCCTTCCCACCGCTCAAGGACGTTCCATGCCAAAAAAAGATGGTTTGTGCCAACTGCTGGTGTCTGTAGCTGGGGACTCAGAGTGAGTGAAAGGGACAGTGCAAAGCTATGGGGCAGCAATGTGGGGGCATCTCTAGGCCATGGGACCCCCCTCACACAGTCACATTCCTCATGTCATCCTTTTCCTCCCTGCTTGCTCTGATGTGTGGTCCCATGTACTGGGAATCTAGTAGCTAAAGAGAGCACTGTGCTAGGGACATTAAAGCTAAAAGGAGAAAAACAATAAAACATAGGAGCCTCCATATTACCACTTGCCTGCATGATAAACAGCTCTACAAATGTTAATTTCTGCAATGTTACTAGAAGTACAAACAGTACATATTGCTTCAATGCTGCTGCACACGGCTTGTGCATTTAGAGGGAATGTGTTTAGTTTTTCTATTTATTTACTAGGAACACAAATTTTAACAACATGAAATATTTTGCTTGTATGATATGAACACCAATAGTTTAACATAAACTATGGAAGGAATCCAGGCTGTGTTGACATATTTTATGAATGTTATGGGATGCCAGATTGGAGGTGTACATCTGTGTGGGTTGGCCAGTCATCCCACTGCCGTCTGTGTATCTGTATGCTTAAATGAATTAGCTATTATAAAAACACTGCATAAACAAGTTTAATGCTGTACACTTTCCTTTTGCTGATCTAAATGTATCTGAATTGCAGCAAAGCAAGCTAACAATGATATTCAATTGCTCTTTCACTACTCTCATGTAAAAAGTTGGAAAGCAGTGTCCCTTAAACCATTTCATCTCCAACACTGAGGACCCTACTCTCTCCCTTTGACTCCATCTCCCTCCGTGTCATTGGCAGCAATCTTCTTGCAGCCCCTCATGGCGGGAAGTACCACTGCATAATCCTGCAGTCAAAATCATTACCCAGTGACTGCCATCCACAAGGTCATTCAAGGTCGCTGAAATCCCTTCCAACCAGCTCAGCCTGGAGCAATGACTGCCAGAAAGCAGCACCAGATTGCCCTGCTGCCAGTGCCAGGATACCAATATAGAAGTCAGGAGCTGTGAGATACCTTAGGGATTCCTCATACCTGAGGCCATCATGCCGGCTATAAAGTCAGACATAGGAATTGCAAAGAAATCGCAAAGAAATCTTTTTCTCCTGTGTATCCGAAAATGCTACAACTCTTTGTTGCTACTTTTTTTTGCCTAGCACATAGCAACAAAGGCTTTGGGTCCAATTATTGTAACATTTACATTTGCCAGAGAATAAACATAGGAACCTTAGTGCTCAACAAACTTGGTAAGAAGTGGGATACTCAGCACTGAGACAAATCACAGGGGAACAGGAAAATCAAGCAGTTCCTGTCTTTCTGTATGAATAAACATTCATAAGCTTGACTTTATGCATCTTGTTCTGAACATGGTGGTCAAATGGAATAAAAAATGGATTAGAAGAAAAGTTTCTGTGTTTACTTAGAGAATTTGATCTTTGAGTCAAATTAGAAAAATAAAACATTTTGAACATTTTTTTCAGCTAACAGTTTGTAGGCTAATTTTGAATTTGAATTCATTCCAAGCATGATAGCTTAGATTTGCCCCAGATGGACTTTCAGTTCTGTTCAAATAGCTTGACAGCACCATAACAGCCATTTGTAACTAAGTCTGCAGAAATGGGCTGGCACTTGCAGCCTACTAGTGTAGCTGATCTTTTTGTATGGGAAAAGCACCCATAAATCACAGTGCATTAAAAAAGCATACGCATCTCAAGCAAACATCATGAAGAATCCATTGTCCTGTAGATAAGTATACAAATAAGTGCAAAGCATCACTTAAATTTTATATAAGGCACATATTTTTTTGGAAGGCAACCAATGCAGTTTCACATGCTGTACTTTTTCTAATCTGACTGACTCACAGTCTTGTGATAGTGAGATAAGCTAGGTAGGCAAATTTTTACAGAGTTGCAATTACTGAAATTGTCATTACGCTGCTCACTGTAAAATAAATATAGATAGAAGTGAAATTATGCACAGGCTAGAAGTAGAAAGTGTTTTGCTTCTGTTTGCTAAATTAATCTCTTCCTAAATGGCTGCAGGCCAGGTAGGTTAGCATTTGTGGTTTCAAAGGTTTTCAGCGCTTGCAATGAGCCATGAAATTACTGCATGCTGCTGAAAATGGCAGCTGATGAAAGGAAAAGAGCGAATCCCAAAGGCAGAAAGACAGGAGGAAGCAAAATTACAGGCAGAAAGTCTGATTTTTGATGTTGCTCATTGTGAAATGTACACCCAAACTTTTAATAAAACATAAAACATTAATAAACCTGCTAACAATTCCTTACAATTTCTTTTGAAGTCTCAGTATAATTTCTGAATACTTATTAAAACAGGCAATGATTCAATGGTGGCTGAGCAGTTTCTGTCTGCCGGATATGGTATATTGGTATACTAGTGACTTTTGAAATTAGATTTTTATTGATGTTTTTTAATTGAATTATCCAAAGGATTGATGTTTTCTGTTAATAATGTGACCCTAAACTCTTGAATTGTTGATCAAGTTTAACTAATGTTAAATTAGATATTCAATGGCAAAACACAGTGTATGATCAATGCTGCTTCATCATTCCAAATCCTCTCAACTTGGTTGGGAAAATAAATGTGGTTTCAGCTAATCATATTGCTAAGAGCTAGTTCATTATATTACATGTATATGCCACAAGAATGACAGCGTTATTTCTGGGGAGGGATGAAACAATGATTTTAAGCACAAAGAAAAAGAGGATACTAGAAGAGAAATAATCATGCACAGCAGTAGCTGGGATACTTTAGTTTAGTACCATTTTAGTTTTAAAGAAACATGCAAATGACAAGTCCTTTGGGTCAGTATCATGTGATCAATTCTTTGGCTGCATTATCTACTACTTTCAAAGACTCACAGTGGGGTATGATCATTTGTAATTTCTTTGTAATTATTAAAACACAGTTTTTGATAGAAGAAGCTTGTTGACAAAAAATAACCAAAACAATTTTCAAGGACATAACATTAAGAAATTGTGTTTCTATTAAAAAAATACTGAACAGATTAATGAATTATCCTAGAATATGGTTATATTCTCAAGGGCTCTGTGCAGGCAGATAATTTGCTTACTGTGATCAATCCCAATGTACTTTGGGGTACTTCCTTGCAGAAATAAGCCTGCATCTAATATCTTTGGGGACTGAAGAAGCTTATACCTTTCTGCTATGGTTAGTTGTGTAAAGCAGTGTCTGTTTTTGTGGACCTTTAAATAGACAGATTTGAATCAGGCAAGGCAAGCAGGCAAGATCTGAATTCACTACTGTGTCTACAACGCATAGAAATTAAGGTCACATTCTAAAATTTCATTGATAGAGATGAGTGGCTTTAAAGGATTTCTTTACCTTAACACAGTACTTCTGACCTGAATTGTCTCCAAAACTTTTTATAAGTGTTCTATAAGACACTGAAATTGTCTACAGTTAAAGATGGCCACTGGGAGCGCAGTATAGGATGTGGAGTTGGGAGAAGGTATTTTGGCAAAGGGACTTGGTCAAAGGCACTTCTGGAGTGTCACAGGCATCTTCGGGTCTGTCGGCTTTTAAGGTATCATCCACCTAAGAAAGAAGCACACAGAAAATTGCATCCAGGCAATCACCCTGTAATTTGAACGGAGACTTAGAAAAATCATAGCCTGCCTGAACTGTTTCCCCGCTGTATCCCACACAGCAGAGCAGCCGTGGCCAAATATCTTCCAAACAGAAGACCGCAGTGGGCAGGTAAAACTGCAGAAGGAATGTCACGGGTAAGAAGAAAGCAACTGCTAAATTGGAATCACAAGCATGTACATACACACAAATTGGGATTTTGTGTGCGTAAGTTCAGTATGTGGTAATGCATGTGCAAAATGTCACGCCCTTATCTATTCAGTTGCTCATTCATACCACACTAATCACTGTCTCAGCACCTAATTTTGAAGACTATAAATATTTTATTATCCACACAAAAATCAGAGGTGGTAACTGAGCTCAAGCTGTGCCCTGAGGAAAATAAAGCAAATTGTGCTACATAACAAAAGATGGATATACAAAACCATTGCATGGACATAATTCATATTCATATTGAGGAGTCCTATATTAGATCTAGAGTAATCACATTACTCATTATATACTGTATGCAATAGAAATAGAAGGTGTGTACTACATACATATATTGTAACATAAGAAGAATTTTTAATTATGTTTTTATTAAAACTTGAAACATAGAACATGCTTACCTCTCAGTGCTGCACTACAGAAAAAGATAGCACAGCATGTGTCCAACATTTAAAACCAAATTGTGTATACTCAATCTATGTTCTCCCTTACCAGACTGAAGGAATCTTATAATCCTGTAACAGAAGACAAACATGTCAGCATATACCAAGTCACACATGCACAAAGAATAGCACTGAGCTCTGTGGAAAAACACAGTAATTTTGAAGCTGTCTTAAAAACCCAGAGATATTTCTGATTTTTTAAAACTTAATAGTCATGCCACTTTAAACTCAAGGAAAGAAAGAAAGAAAGAAACAAACAAACAAACAAACAAACAAACAAAGAAGGAAAGAAAGAAGGAATTCCAGGAATAAAAGTCTATTTAAAAATACATGAGAAATAATTAGTTGAGAATAAAAGAATACTCACGAGTTTTGAATTCTGCTGAAGTGCCATTTAAAAAACAAAAACACTGTTAGAAATGAAGATACAGAAATCTACAGCTGAGGCAAACTAAATGCTGGCAATGTCACTCTTTCTTCCTAGTCATGTAGAAGAGAATTTTTGGGTGGATGCTCCATAAGGAAACAATCCTATGTGTGATAAGTAAAGATACAGAGGTATGCATTATTTGATGAATTATTCTATAATGAATGCATGGGGAATACGTGAGTGAATTTGGGCAGAGAAATAAATTAATTCCATATGTAGAGGGCTGCACAGAGTGGAAATATAATGCAGGCAGGACTTGTAGAGGAAGTTACAATGTATGTGCAGTTTCTCTGAGGAAGAAAATGGGCAGAAGGAAAGAAGGTACCTAAATCACTCAGCAGGCTATGCACTGTCTCCCTGAATCAAGAAAAAAGAGTTCTAGCTCCCAAAACTGCCAGTCTTTCCTGCTGAGAGAGCATTAGGTGAAGCTGGTTACTTCATCAGATTACGTGTGAGTTAAAATTGTGTGAGAGTTATATGTTGCATGTATGAACTGAACAGTATCAGTTTAAGAGTTTTGCTACTGAAGATTTAAGTCTGATGCTATACATTCTTTACTACCACCAAGTAAAGAATTAAATATAATGATTACACCATGGACATACACACCATGCAAAAGTAAACAGGTCTATACTGCTGTGAATCAAAGCAGTCTGCAATTCTGCCAAAATGATAGGAAGCATTTTCCAACTAGATTGCCACTTTTCTTTGTGGTGCTGTAGGCTCACACACTCCCTCAGCAGGATTCATTTTGAAGATGGAGAGGTTTGACTAAGTGATTTGATTAAAAGTGATTAAAATCAAAGCTATTTCTTCCTCTGTAGCAGGTGGAGTTTCATAGCAAATGGCTTCATAGAAAAACGGGTTTGTTTCAATTCATTTGACCTCCTCTCTCTCATGCACTGGATTAGAAATGGAAATGAATCTCAAAACAAATCTCTAAAGAACTGCCATGACCTGTACAGTTTCACCTCACAGTATGCCCAAGGAAGCTCAAAGATCTCCATTTTGCCCTACCTTAGCTGTCTTTGAAAACTGATTGTTTCCTGTGGGAAGCAGATTTTATTTGTTCCCTGTAGGATTCAACCATCTTTCTTCATCTATTGTTACTAACACAACTCAATTCAAATTGTTTAATTGCAGATATTTTGCAGCAGAAATTGCAATTAAAAGTAGGAACCTTAAGTGATATGATACAGCTTTTCTCCATACAAATTTAAAAAGTTCAGAAGTTCTTGGCATCGCTGAATTTGAAGATGAACCACATGTTTTAATCTTGCACAAGATTGATAATATGTGCCCAGATGATATCTACATCTACCTATGTATGTGAATATTCTTAAAACTAAGGTGTTAGGCTTGGTGCAAATATTACTGAAACACTGAACCTCAAAAAATTGCAAGGAGTTACGGTTAAGTGGTTAAGGGCCACAGGAATGACTGATAATGTAGATCTCACCTGGTAGAGAGATACAAAGCTTTATTTCTTTAGTTTGTCAAAGAGAAGGGCAATGAAGCAATTTGATCAGAGCCTATATAAGAGTGCTGAGGCAGAAGGTCTCTGCTTTCAGAGGGCTCTTTCTACCTTCAAAGACTGAACAAAATTCAGTATATGGCAGGTAAAGCCAGGAAAAATCTAGAAATGGCATAATGTTCTAAACACTGGAAATAATTAACTACAAGAAGTTTTTACCTAAGGAGGTGATCAACATCACCAGGAATGCTACACTTGACGTCTTTCTAAAGGCTATGCTTCATCACAAAAGTGCTGGAAGCAGTGAAGTCATAGCTTCTATTTTATGAAGAAAGTCAAGTTAAATTATCATTATGTGTCTTCCAGTTAAAAAAAAAAAGCAGATCTACAGGCAAACAAAAGAACAGGTGGCAGTTATAAGAACAGACAAATCAGAGAAAAAATTAGGCAAGCCAAGCCAAACCATTGTGAATTCCTCTTGTTGATTATTCAGGCCACATGTTCTCTTTTCAAAATTTGCCAAATCATTTGTGCTCACATAGGAGCTCATCATACTCAAATAGATCACATTTTTCCACTCATAAAGTAGTGGCCTTTTGAACTGTTAAAGTGATATTTAGTCAACAGAAACAGAAAAAACAAAAGTACCTTCCCAGTAGGGAAGTGCATCAGGCTAAAAAACGGGCCAGGCCCCTTGGTTTCTGAAAGCAGTAGCATGCCAGGGAGTGAGATAGCCAAGGCACATCCAGCTTCAGCCCAAAGCGCCAATGCCTGCTTCCTGATGCGCCGCATGGAGCCAGACCTCAGCACAAGTCGCAAGCAAAACTTCAGCTCACATCTCCACATTCCTTGTGATATCCCTTAGCTGCACTGTTATCTCAGTCCACCAAGGCTGTATGATGGAAGAAAGATGAAACAGGCTGGAGATGTTTCAAGTTGTCACCTCCCACACAGTTATTCTGCTCCCAGTTACCTGTACACGCTGCCACTGCTGCATAGCTGCTTGGCAAAGTTGCTACTCTGGCAAACAGTACTAGGTACTACTGGTAAAGAGAGCCTGAACTGAAGGTCTACCTTCATCTGAAACACAAGCATTAGAAGATGTTCTTAAGATGCTGGAAGCAAAGAAGTAACCTAAACTCATGACTCCACTGATAACACCACTCCATGCACACTAGTGACAGTATTACGTCAAAGGGAATATATATATATATATAATTTTTTTTTAAAATTTTTTTATGCATTTCCTCCAAACACTGACTTTTGTGTTGCTCTCTTGATGCAGCAGTGTGCAGGAGCACAGCAGGTTAAGCTGCTTCAGCTGCCTCTGGTGAGCAAGCAAGGGCTCCAGGAGGCTGAGGACTGCAGCTTGCTTGCTCAGGGCTTTGCTAATTGCCAGGCAAGGGATGGTTCTGTTGTCTTGATTTGTGTTTGCAAAGGCCTTCTCCTACTGAATAGACTCTCCTACCTTTTGCTGTGTTTATTTCTACTCAGTTATTTTACCAGCCTCTGTTTCACCACCTACCCTGAGACGTGGCCAGTGGATGAGTGAGTGGAAAGTGACAGACTCATGTTTGCATTCAACATGTGAGAAAAAGGGACAAACCCCAAGCAGGACTCTGGAAAAGGCATATTCAAAAAGCATTCAGAATTGTTAAACACAGGCAAATAAGGAAATCTACATTTGCTTTTGTCAAACTAAAGGAACATATGTATAAACTGTCATCTACTTTCAGGACCCAGTTCTGTTTTCCCTAAAATAGTAAATAAAAAAGGTCCAGCATTTATTTAAATGAATATATAAATTATATAAATTATACAAAGATATAAAGATATATATATAAATCAATCCTCCAAGTGGTCACCCCTCCACATGTTGCAATGTGTCCTTCAGTATGACATCATGTCCAGGTAAATGAGGTGTGTTTTCTATAATGGTGCAAAATTCCAGCTGGTTTGCAGAAGATGTCATTGTATATATTCTGAACTTTTACATCTTTACCAAATAGTTGCTTTTCATCAATACATTTCTCCAATGTGCTTTGACTAAGAAAATAATAATAATAATTATGTGGAAATAGAGGGAATGGAGGGAATTCAAGGAATAGAATATCGGAAAGCTCTGTAACAGAGTAGAGATCAATTTGTCAAAACCCAAGAACGACATTCAAGGTATTTAGAAAGACTATAAAGATGTTTTATGAAGATGGCACAGGGAAAAAAATATCCCTCTCTTATGAACAGGGAGTTCAACTTAGAATTTCAAATTAACTTATTGTATGATGCATTATTTAATAAATGTTAGCATTAATTTTTGAAGAGTTCAATTTGCATAGTATTACTGGGCCAAATGGTTGATGAGGATCACAATTAAAGAAAGATGCACCATTCTTTTGGCTAAAAAAGAAATATCAAACGAAGTCAAACCATCATCACTACACAGAATAAAGGTGGCCCCTAACTGCCAAAAATATGTGATGTATTTAAAGATGTATTTAAAGTTCTGATAATATTTAAATCAAATTTATTGTAGTCTGACCCTATACAAAAGCTCATGATCCTCTCCTAGACTCAGTTAAAATATTTTAAAAATAAAAGCTTCTAGCCTAGGAAAATGATCTGGTGAAAGAGTAGTAAGTTAGAGTTTCTTTTAGGTCAATATCTGAGATGAGTTTTCATCACATCATCTATTACTCATTTTCTGATATTTTCATAAAAAATATTTGAGCAAAAATGTTAGCATTTACTTACCCTGCCACCCATATATGTTATACTAAATAATATTACAGCTACAAATAAACATTGGCATTTAGAAGAAATGAACCATAAAAGATGGTAGGTCTCAGATTCATAGATTATTATGCTGAAAAAGATGATTGTGAACCTCTAGTCTGACCTTCTGCATTATGCAGGCCACAGGACTTCTTTGAATTAATTTCTTATTGAACCAGGGCATCTCCAATAGACTTAGAGTTCAAAGTCTCCCATAGCCTACCACCTTTTCCATGGTACACAGAGCTCCTCCCTGCAGATCCTAGTTTGCCACATCACCTTTGCTTTTGGATTCAGAGAAAAAGATTAAATTAAATGTTTTTCAAAATATTTTTCATACCCCTAAAGACACTTTTGTAAAAAAAAAAACCCAAAAGCAAACAACACACCCCTAAGGGAAAATGTTAAGAATTTCCATTCTGTCATCAAAAAGTGGAAAATGTATATCAAAATGTATTTTGATGAGAGAGTGAAGGGAGGAGTTCATGGAAAAAATGGTCCAGTAAAAGACTTCAACTATTCTCTTTTAACCTCAGCACAATTGCCTTCAGGGACAAAAATTAGTTTCTTTTCTGATGTGCCATTTTGGAAGGACCCAAACCCTCAGCTGCCCTGGCCTGACACCACTGCAGGGGACAGAGGATTTCTCCCTCATCTTCATTCCTCTTGAATCCTGTGTACTTTGTTACAGCCATGAAAAGGCACTTCAGATGCTGTTAAGAGAAACTGATGCTCAGTACAATATTGATGAAGCATCTGGCATTTCTAGCTTTGGACCAGGACTGCATTGTAGTTGGGACTGTACAAAACAGAGCAGAAGGAAAATCATGTCATAAAGACAATGTTTGGGAGACAAAAAGAGGATAATGTGTAGTTTCAATGTCATCTTCTCTTATCCTGGAGGTCCAGTACAGAAGAAAGCACAAAAACTTGAAAGTTGACCTGCTGGGAGTCAACATCCACCTTTTAGCTATTGAATCAGTGCTGAGTGGGCACTGGCTGGGCCTTGTACATGAAGACAAGTAGGGCTTTTCTCTGAGGTGATAAAGAGTAGAGAATCACTTGAAGACTTGTATAGAGAGGATTCTCTTGAAGACTTGCCATTCCTGCAAGGATCTGCAAAATAGTTGTTACAAAGACCAATATTGTCTCATTATTTTCTTGAGCCTCCCTAACTGCCCGCACCATCTGTTTCTTTTTAGAGTTCATATGCCATAATATATAAAGCTGACCCATGGCTTGGACACGAAAACTAAAAATCAAAGGCATGGGGCAAAGATCATGTCCATGTTAGTGGTGTGAATAGTAGGCAGAATGGTGCTGCTGCTTATAGCAACACAGAAAAGTCTGGGGCAGAAAAGAATGAGATTTTTCTTAGTCATGTTGCACTCGAGTTGAAAGCTGCATCCATGAAAAGATATAAAAGTTTAGCTTTTCAACACAAAGATCAGTTTCAGGACAGAGCATTAGAGATACATGTTTATGATTCATCAGCACAGCGATGGTAACTGAAGTTGGGTTATTTAACTAAATTGCCAAGGCATCAGATGCTGAGGAAATGTTATAGCATTAATGTCTTCGAAGAGTAGAGCTGACACACAGTATAACATTGGGAGGCCAATGTCCATGGAAGCTTTATCTGGTATTGAATGTTATGGTTCATTTTATCAGAATGGTACACTGTACTCAGAGTCTGTGCTTTTCCCTGGCTACCCATCTACTGCCAGGTCAAAGTGTTGGTTATAATCTTTAAATCCCTACAAAGCTTTAGGGTCTGCAATTCTGGAGACTGTCTCTCTATTTTATATTCTTACACAACAGTTAATCCTAGTTATGGCTGTTTCAGGTAAATGGGAAAAAGAAGTAAAGGATGCTGTTTAATGAAGCCACAACTCAATTTATTCGAGAACTATTATCTGCAACATGAAGCCGTTTGTAAATCTTTCCCAACTGAAGAAGACTGCCACTAACTCCACCCCACTGAGCCACTGGATTCATTTGTTTGTTAGATATTAGGAACTGGAATCTGTACAACTATTTTTTTTAAGAGACACGTTCCCCTGAAGCTATTTCCAATGTAGATTCATGAGGAAATATTTTCCACCAAGGACTGAAAAACCTCATTAGAGAACCCTCTAAGATAAACTTTGGTTAATAGTAAATAGGTAACCTCATGACTGATTAACCAGCCAGGGTAAAACAATGTATCCCTTACTGAACAGTATAAAGGTGAGAGGAACAATATTTTGAAAACATCTAATGTATAATATCTCCAGCTGAATATGTTGATCTTTGGGTAAGGACCACTAATCCAGATATGTGAGCAAGATCAGACTTTGGAAAGACAGCAGAGTTTTTATCCCTTTCTGTATATAAATCTACATCCAGTAGTACATAGGAGTCAAAGGGAATTGGGGAAGTGGAGTGGGGGAGAAGGACCCTTAAAAAACGTCCTTCTCCTTCTAGTTCAGTATAGAAGACAACATTTTTTCTAGGAACTGTGGGCACTCTATTGTCCACAGCCACGTTAACAATACAGTTACTACTTTGAAGAAGACTTCTCTTCTCCTTGTATGACACTGGCCAGCAACTTGGGTCTTCTTTCTGTGATGTTTACCCATTGTGGTAGGTTTAAAACTTGGTTTGATGGGCATGTTGCTAAACCAATGAGCAAGATGGCACCACCTCTGCAATGTGCATATTTAAAGGAAGGAGGAAGCACGGGAATTTCCTTTTGTTCCTTTTCTTCCTGCTTTCCTGCCAAGGGGTGGCAGGGGAGTGGGGGGCCTCCGGGCCCATCCTGGAGCGCGCCCGAGCCCCCCCAGCACGGCGGCACAGGCCAGGCTGCCGGGAAAGCCACCCCAGAGCCATGAGTAGTCGCACAGCTGAGATTTCATCTAAAGTCCCTGTGGCCCCCCTCACGCGGAGCCAGCAGGGCCTCCCCACAGCCAGCACAGCTCATGCCGAGCTGAGAAAAACACCATGCAGCTGGCAACATAAGGAGGGCGAGGCTTTGTCCAATGTAAAGCCCAAACAAGATCAACTTCTCAGCCGAAAGCTTGCAGGCACCAACTTTCTTCCAGGTCAGAGAGAAAGGAAAAGTGAGATCACCTGAAATGAAGCCAACATGGCAGCTCCAAGGTCAGTTGTGAGGGAAAGGAAAAGAGAGCAGAGGCACTTTTAGCGCCGGAGCTGAAAATCCTCCTTGCAAGCCGTGGTGAAGACTGTAATATTACGAACTGTTTCTATATAATTCATTGAAGTACACTGGGGGAATGCAGAAATCCACAAGCAGCTCGTAAAAAGTGCTCAATACCAGAGCCCATAGATGTTGTGAAAGGCTTTCAGAGATTGAAGAAGAGAGCCTTTGCTTTCAGGCTGGAGTAGCTCATCCTTAAAAGACTAAACCCCGTGGCTGTTATGGCCCATGATTGGCAGTGTGGGAAGACTGCAAAATTCATGGGAGAGATATTTTTTCACTGCAGCAGATTTTCTGGGTGGACTGTTGTTTTGTGAAAGTTTGAACCACACTAAAGAAGTTCGTAGAGAGCTATCTCCCGTGGGAAGAATCCCGGCATAGCAGAAGAAACTCTTTTCCTTAAACATAAAGACTCTTAAGAAATGAAGCACTGACCCAAACCCCATGTTTTGTTTCCCTTGTCTGGGTTGGTGGAAAAACGGAGGTACTGGGTGAGAAAGGTGTTTGAAAGTTACTTTAATTTCTTATTATTTCTTTTTACTTTTAATTCTGTAAGTAATAAATCTTCTTTATACTATAACTGTTTAAGTGTGGACCTGTTTTGCATTGAAACTTTCAGTTTTCCTCAATAATCCTTATTTCACCTTAAGAAAATGAAATTTTAATTTCCCTTTCTCTGCTCTACCATAACAGAAGTAAATAAGATTTCATTTGCTTGGTGCCTAACTATGAATCAAACCACGATACCCATTCATAAACTGAAGATAGCGAAACTTTCCTTAACCACAATCCATCATATTTGAGAAGCCTTGGAAGTCCAGTGACATTTCCACTGACCGGAGAAGGGGAAGCATAATCAATTCCCATTTTTAAAACAGGAAAAAAGAAAGACCCAGGGAATACAGGTCAGTCAGTCTCCTACCTCTGTAACAGGCAAGATCATGCCACTGTTTAACATCTTTGTTGTTAACAGGGACAGTGAGATTGAATGTACCCTCAGCAAGTTTGCTGATGACACCAAGCTGTGTGGTGGGTTGACATGCTGGAGAGAAGGAATGCCATCCAGAAGGACTTTGACAGGCCTGAGAGTTGGGCCTGTGTGAGTCTCATGAAGTTCAGCAAGGCCAAGTGCATGTGGGGCAGGGTAATCCCAAGCACAAACACAGGCTGGGCAGAGAATGGATTGAGATCAGCACTGAGGAGAAGGACTTGAGAGTGTTGGTTGGTAAGAAGCTCAACTCAAGCCATCAATGTGCACTTGTTGCCCAGAAAACCAACTGTATCCTGAGATGTATCACAAGCAGTGTAGCCAGCAGATTGATGGAGGTGATTATCCCCCTCTACCCCTCCTTCATGAAAGCCCACCTGGCGTTCTGTGTCCAGCTCTGGGGACCCTGGCATAAGGGAGATATGGACGTCCTGCAGCAAGTCCAGAGAAGGGTCATGAAGATGTTTAGAGGGCTGGAGCACTTCTCTCCTGAAAAGAAGCTGAGAGAGTTGATGTTTTTCAGCCTGAAGAAGAAAAGGCTCTGTGCAGATATTGTGGCAGCCTTTCAGGACCTGAAGGGAGCTACATGAGTGTTGGAAAGGGACTCTTTACAAGAGCACATAGTGATAGGACAAGGTGGAGGGTGGCTTCAGATTGCAAGGGGGTAGATTTTGATTAGATATTAGGAAGAAATTCTTTGCTGTGAGGGTGGTGAGGCACTGGAACAGGTTGTCTAGAGAAGCTGTGTCTGCCCCACCCCTGGAAGCGTTCAAGGCTGGGTCAGACAGGGCTTTGAGCACCCTGGTCCAGTGGAAGATGTCCTGGCCCATGGAGGGGAGGTTGGAAGTAGATGATATTTAAGGGCCCTTCCAACTCAATCCATTCCATGTTTCTATGATTCAGTGATGATTCTGTGAAGAAGCTTTGGTATCTATCTTGAAAAGTACTATCTTGATGTTAAAAATTCGTGTTAATCTATTTGTGTTTTGAAAATGCAAGCTGAAGAAGCAATAATCTTGCCATAATTTGCTGTAGCTTGACTTCCTTTTGCTATATGTGCAAAATCGAATAGATTCCTCTTTTCTAGTGAAGAAAAAATGGAGATGTATTTAGGAAGTTTTGAGCACATTTAAGCAGTAGGTACCTGAAAGTGTATTTTATAGAATAAGTGTTTTATTGCAGATTATGCTAAGAAAGAATTCACATATACCTGTGTGGATATACCTGTGTTGAGAACCTTTTTCCATCTCAAATGTCTTGGCAATTTAAAAAAAACATATATATAATGCTAAAAGTAATTAAAACATATGATGAACAACTTCCTTGCCAAATTATCCTGCTTACATGGCAACACTTCTCAAGTTACACAACCACAAAAAAAAAACCTTAATAGAAAAAAACAAACAGCAGAGCCATTAGCTTTGAAAATTTATTTTATAACTTCATATCAATCCCAAGCTAAATCCTTGAAGCTCTGGATGCCAAGTTTCAAAGTACTGTTTATTTGGAGATTTTTTTACTATTGGGCTTTAAAGCTCAGAAATGAAAATTTATAAGGCAGGTGGTTATCCATCTGATTATTGTGATACCCCTGTGTGCTGCTATAACTTATAATATATTCTTAGAGTATAAAAAGAAAAAATAAAAAATGTAAAATAAAGAAATAAAGGTAAAAATGGAACATTATTTCATGGGTTATACCACTATGATATTAGAGACTGTTTTTATCCGCTTAAATGTACTCTACTGACCCTTTATAGATCTGCTCTTCCAATGACCCTTGTTACTTACAGTAATATTAATCTATTCACATATCATTCCTCAAAAAAAAGCCATTAACACACAACACTGCAATGTGATCTAAGGCAATCTAGTTAAAAACATCATTTGGTCAGGTTAATTTAAGATTTTTTTCTCTGTCACTAATAGACTAATGGGAATTATGACAGGTGTTGTTAAACTTTTATATATATATGACCCTTGATACCATCTGAAGCACTTTCTTCTTTTTGGCTGAAGACCAGTATTTAGTAGTTTAGAGGAAAATATTATTTTGGTTTTCTTCTGTTAAAACAATGTGAAGTGCAACTCCCATTATTAAAAGATGTCTGTTGAGAATAAGTAATCCAGGTAGGGTGCTGTCAACTGAAAGATGTTGTTACCCAATAAATAGGATGAGTTGTGTTGTCCACTGGTGATTCAGGGAATTCTGGACCCAGCAGCCTTTGGGGGTTAACCTCTGACAGCTATAGTAAGAGGGATAAAATGTACCATCTCTAAGAAAAGTTGAAAATCTCCAGAGTTTATCTGAAAAGCTTCAGAGTCTAGCTGTATTTAGTATTTTTATCATCTCTGGTGTATTTAGAAGTTTTAACTATCTATGCATGGTATTGACAGATGAAGTATCTGAAATGTTTAAAGCATAGGCTGGTATCAAAGCTGCACTTGTTTGAGAGAAGGTGTTTAAACCTATGGCTCTTTCTGTTTGCTCCAAGATGCACTCACAGATACCCAGCCAAATGCTTTGCTCTCACAGGACTTGCTTCCTTCAGAGGAGGTCAGCCACCTCTGCGGTGCAGAACTCTTGGCTCAAGATGTCCCAGGGCCCCACCTGGCAGTCCTGGCAGATGGGAGTCCTGGAGCTTTTTTCTTTGTGTTGGGTTTTCAGTTGAAAGTTCCTGATGTACTATGAGTAGTGTCAGAGCCCAGCAGAGAGGTTTTCAATTGCAAGTCACTAAAAGCACCTTTTGCATGCCTTGGAGCATGAATGAAGGTTGAAGGTACTGGTGTTATGGACAAGAACTTTGAGGCTATTTGAGACGTAAAGGATGTTCTTGTATTTCTTTTTAGATCTAGCCTGTGTTGTTCATCATGGGGGCTCTGAATCCTCTGGGAAGGGCCAAGAGAGGAACACTGTCTCAGCTTGAATCACTGACAACACAGCCATTTCCAGCAACAGTGCTGGGATATAACCCTATATCTCTGTTTCTTACATGTATTACATTATTCAGAAAGCTAATAATCAGGAAAGAAACTAACTAGCAGATGACATTTCATTGCAAATATTGGAAACCAAAAAGGAAAGGTCCATAAACTGAGCTCACCTAACTTAAACATGGTTTCACAGAATACTAAGAAAGTGGAACAGTTTGGAGAAACAAACGAGTCAGTTCTAGTATTGTTGGCAGACCCTAACTTGAGGAACAAATCACACATTTTCCTAGAAATTTGTTACTTTGCCATAGGCGAGGCAAAGAGCCCTTGAAAATCCAAGATGTATCCTTGTCTAAGTGTTACCATGGGACTTGCATGAATTTGAATACCCATCTCCACTATTAGTATTCCACATTACTGGTTTGATTGCATTCTATGATCCAAGTTCTGCCTTTCAATATCTGTGCAAATCATTGCATATCTCAGAAAATCTCTGCTGCGTGTGTGCAGAAGGAACTTTCTTCTTATGCTGAATGGTAGGATAGAAAATCACAACAATTTGCATACTAATATGGTTGCATGAGTGATGTCTGATATATTTTATTAAAGTAATTCCTGTTTTTAACATAAATCATAAGCAGAGAAAATTATTTATCATCATTTTTTCAGTATCTTTATTTAAATGATTAGTTAAAATATTTTAGTTACTTGTATTAAACCTTAATAAAAGCCTATAGGAATTAAAAACAGGGGTTGTAAGTGAGATATCAATTAACATAAGAATCAATTTAATGGTAATTTAAATAGCTAACTTATAATTTTTGCATAATGAAGTGGCCTGTGGGCTTGAAGTCCTAATCATGACTAATTAATTTAAAGGATGTTACTTTTTATTATCATTGAAATGTCTGACAGGTGATAAAACATTTAGGGTTGCAGTCACAAACTTTTTACATCAGCTATAATATAAGGCGACAGGTTATATAAACCGTTTCCCTGAAAAATGAATATTTAAGGAAAATAGTGTTAAGCAATTTGGATCAAATTCAGCCATGGTAGAAATGAGTGAGAGTTCCATGAAGAAATTATGTTTGCCTATGTGAAGGTTCAGTTTTATCCTATCTTTCTGCAGGACCAAGATTGTGAAATTCTGGATTTCTTTGCTATGTGTACAGACTCTTATTGAAATGAATGTATGTATCATGCAAGGAAGTCTTCACCAGGTGACATTTTCAGTCAAATATTTTTTCATTTTTCTTCTGTGAATCAGAATAAAATTAAAAGGTAACCTAATCAAATCTTCATATTTGGTATCTACTTTAAAAGGATATAACGGGTCAGGGTGGAGACAGCTCTAGTTCTCTCCCTTAAGACCTGCAACCTGCAGTGTGTTTGTATGTTATGCATGTTAGACCAGTTATACAAGTGGTCTATAGGTGCCCTGTGGATCCAGCTTTGTGGCATTCTGTGTGAGGTGTCTGCTGGAGCCTGCTCTTTCCTCGACCGCCCGTTGGATTCCTGCCCTGATGGCACTGAGGTTAAAAAGGTTCTGCACATCCTGCAGTTCTTTTGCTTGTAGGTAATCCAGGTTGTAGGAATCTCTAAGAGCAGGGAAAGAGGGCAGGCCATAAAGTACGTGAGGATAACATCTCAGAGGACTGTAGTCAGTGTAAAGTGGGAAATGGAGTGAGCCTTCAAAGGGCTGCCTAAGATGTGCCACTAGAGGTGAATCCAGAGCCCTCTCCTGTGGTCAGGGGTTTGTTCTTATGGGCTTTTTGAATAGTCTGTCAAGGCAGCTTTTCCAAAGCAGGTATCAAGTCTCAATGCCTGGAGCAATGGGATAAAGCTATATGGAAACTGAGACGAGGCTATCTCCAGAAGCTGCAAGAGCAGGGCTGTACCAGGCTGTAAGGAGCACCTGTAATCTGAGCAACTCATGTAACTAGATAAGCTGTCAGAAAATTTTCAAGATTTGTCAGCTGTCACCCAGCTCACAGACCATGGAAGCAGCTTCCAGGAGTACAGAAATGCATCCCTCCATTCTGTGAGCGACACCCTATAGGGAAACCTCTCAGGAACTTGCATGCAATTTTTTTGTTAGGCTAAAGAAGGAAAATTGTTACTTAAGTGAAATCCAGTGTTAGACCTCTGCACATAAGGCTAAGGAGTTACAGTTTCACCAGGGCTAGGAAGGTTAACCTAGATTTTCACCTATATCTTCCAAGTGACTGAAGAAATGATTGGTTTTTGCTGCCCTCAGTGAAGAAATTCTTGATGGCTAGACTGTCACACAACAAAGAATTGAAAATCCATGATTTTCATACTGATAGGAAGATAAATGTATTTAGAAATTAGATTTTCCAGATGCACTACTCACCGTTTTGTAGAACACCTTAACTTCAGCAATCCATTTTAAAGTTTTTTAGAAGTTCAATAAGATGAGACACTCTTTCATTAAGAAATTATTTCATATCACAGAATCCAATAACAATAATAAAGAAGAAATTATTTAAATGGGTGAAAATCTGAGAAAAAAATTGAAAAAAAACCAGACAACAGTAAAGGCAGGATCAGTAATGAAGTGTATTCTGAAATTATTAGGACTACACAGATGATGAGAGGAAACTTGTGTAGAAACCATGAGCACAAAACTGACTTACTTAATAGTAGACATATGGGCCATTGGTACATCAGAAAAAGGACAAAGAAACTATTATACAGACAATTGTGTATGGATGGATAGGAGGCAAGATATATATGAAAATCTTTACATCTTGCCACGTGATGTTACATGAAGTTACCTTGTGCGCTGGTTTTGGCTGGGGTAAAATTAATTTTCTTCACAGTGGCTGGTATGGGGCTGTGTTTTGGATTTGTGCTGAGCATAGGGTTAATATATAGATTTTTTTTAAACTTCTGAGCAGGGCTTACACAGAGCCAAGGCCTTTTTTTGCTTTTCATACTGCCACACTGGTGAGGAGACCAAGGGTGCAAGAGAAATTGGGAGGACACAAATCTGGGACATGTGAGCCCAACTGACCAAAGGGATTCCAGATCATATGATGCCATGTTCAGGAAATAAAGTGGGAGGAAGAAGAGGAAGGGTAGGATGTTTGGAGTGATGCCATCTGTCTTCCCATGTAACCACTGCATGTGATGGGGCCCTGCTCTCCTGGAGATGGCTGAACACCTGTCTGCCCATGGGAAGCAGTGACTTAATTCTTTGTTTTACTTTGCTTGTATGCATGTTTTTTGCTTTCCCTGTTAAACTGTCTTTATCTCACACCACAAGTTTTCCAGCTTTTATCCTCTGATTCTCTCCCCAGTTTTGCTGGTGGGGAAGTGAATGAGCGGCTGTGTGATACTTGGTGGCTGTCTGGGGTTAAATAATGACACAATGTAAATAAACATTTTTAGCATAGTAGATTCCAAAATATAAAATATCATACAACCCCCACAGTGAAGAGGGAGCATGCCAGGCTCCTTTGCATTGCCCTAAATGAAACTAATACAAGGGAAGAATCCAAATGAAAACCACATTTTGTTTATAGAAAGATACTCAGCTAATTGTGTTCAGTTATTATCATAGAAATTACATGTTTTCTGTTTTAGCTATATTCTGCCACAGTTAATAATTAAAACACAAACACGTGAAACACTAATTTAATGGCAGACTTTGCAGTTACACAAGTACCATAAATGTTTGTTTTGTAAACATACGTGAAATTCTTTTGTACGTACTCTAATTAGGAGACCATAAAAATCAGAGACTCTCTCAAAAGGAAAAACTGACTCACTTTTTTTTTTCTCTGAAACAACTGTAATTTTAAAGGAGCCATCATCAAAACAGGTTTTTCAGAAAGCCTCAAACTACCTAAGTGCAGAAGTTAGTAACACACGTCTATTGACTATTCTACAGTTTCTTTTTTAGCAAATTACAGCAGTTTGCTCGACATGCTCATAGCTGTGGGAAGAAACCTGCACAGGTGTGGCAGTGCTTGGGGGCTCGCTGAGGAAAAGGCAGGGCTGCCAAACCTGTTGTGAAGTCTGAAAAGTGACAGTGACTCTAAGGGCAAAGACCTTTATTGGAGCAGTCACAGGGAAGGATTTGGATTTATATCCTATGGTGGGTTTGTCAGTAAACAACTCCAGGTTTTGGAAACCTTTGTTTGCAAAGAACTTGCCCAGACTGTGCTTTTTTTGTTGTTACCTGGCTTGGTGTCTCCTCTTCTGTGTTTATCTCATGGCAAAGATTAGTTGGGGAAACAAGTAAGGCAGAAGAGAGATCTAAAAGGAAGTAACTTGCACAAAGGAGGAAAGAAATGTTACAGAAATAAATGGATTGTGCCACAGGACAGCAGGACCCAGGCTAAGGAAAGCACTGAGGCCAGAAAGGAGAGTGGTAAGATCCACAAAGGCAAGGTGGTAGGATATAGGACAGAGTAGAAACACCTGAAGATTTGAGACAGAAAGGAAAAGAGAGAAGGTCTTCAGTAAAACAGAAAGAAAATGAGACAGGCTTCCAGTTTCTTGCCAGCCCCTCTTTGCCTTCAATGCTCTAGTCAGATTCCTCAGTTTCCTACTGAAAAGATGGCAGCTTGAGTGACCAGACAAGCTCCCTTTCATACACCTCAGCCCCCTTCCTCCCAGGCAATTACTTTCCTTTTATTTTGTCACTCAGTTGTTTGTTTGTTTGTTTTTGAATCTTTGTATTCTTTCACTGGACTTCTTTATTTTATTTTACAACAGGGATGTTGTTTGGCAATATTTTTTAAAAGGAAATGCAAGATGAAAAAGCTGGAATTCCAGCCCCTGGAATTCCTAAAATTACTGGTTGTTGTCTACAACTTCTCCATTTCTCATCATGCTCAGCATTTTCTTTTCATCTGAGAGTAAAATCTCTGTAAAGCACAGTTTGCTCTGCAGATTTTTCCCTCTTGCCTATTACATACCTCCCCAGAGGATGTTACTGCTAACTCTTTTTTTGCCATCAGGACTCTCTGGGCTCTAGAAACAGCCTTCTCTGAGTGAAGAAGCAGGATATCCACCCGGGCCTCCAGAGCTCAACCATCGCCCACCCTCTGGTTATTTTAAAACATTAGCCTAGTTTGCTATTCAGAAGGGACAACTTTTGGACACTGTTCTAATACCTAATTAGGCTTGAGTGAACAGTTTTAGGTATTTTTCATGATTTTTTTTTCATTCAGGTCACCCTGCCTTCAACTAAAACTATCACCTCCCCTTCAAAGACTGTTTGAAAGCCAACTCTGTCAACACACTTCTCAAATCAGCATCCGAACAACCAGACAAGCTGCTTCTATTGACTTCTGCTGCTGTTTCAGCACATAAAACATCTTCTCATTTTGTATCCCGTCTTCACCTGCCCTTGTAGTCATGTAGCCTCATTTCAGTATTTCCTTTGAAATCCACTCAATCATCAGCAGCTGAAATCTTTTCTGAAATCCATCCATGCACATGTATCCTGGTAAGCCTGCTCATTGATGCTTATCTTCACACTGCTTTCATCGAACTAGACTTTTACATTCACACCAAAACTGCTCTGAAAGTATACATGTGTACATGCAAGCAGTCCTGCAAAGTTAAAAAAATTCAAAAGGAAGTACTGCAAAAACACCCACTTCTGACTCTCTAAGGTCCAGACACTGCAACAGAGGACATGTGTTCAGATCTGCATAGATAAAAGGAGAACATCAAATGCATGCAAATTTCTCAATTCTTATTGAGATGGGCATCAAAATTATACAGAGGACACTTGAAATTACTGATGCATTTTTTTGTGCCCTGGTCTTTTCCTAATAATTCTCTGCTTTCTATTTTGGTTTTGTTCATTTGTTTGTTTTCAACAGCTACTGTGTGTTATGCTAATGTTTTCTTAGAATTACCTATTATGACTTTGGGATTTCTTTACTGTGTGGTAACAGCTCAGAATCTAATATCATGTTTGTAAAATTAAGCTTGTTTTTCTCCAACTGCATTACTCTGCATTTATTAGCACTGAATTTCATCTCCCATTTTACTGCCCAATTACTCAATACTGTGAGATCCTTCCACAGCTCTTCAGAACCAGCTTTCATTTTTACTACACTGAATAATTTAACATCATCAAGCTTTATCAGTCTCTACCACCTTTTCTAGATCCTGCACAAATATGCTGAATAGGACAAGCCTAAGCATAGGTCTCTGTAGGGTGCACTATTTTCCCTCCCTAACTACCATTTACTCCTACCTTTCTTGTGCTATCTTTTAAGAAGACATTTATCTGTGCTAGATAATTATCTGTTCTTGCTAAACTGATCACAAGTAAGGTGAAGACTGGTGAAGCCTCTGAAATGTCAGAACACTGTATCTGTTGTCTCATCCCTGTGCACATGCTCAATGAGTTTCTCAAATAGATTACCTGAGATGTAAGTTCCCTGTGCAAAAGTCATATTAACACTTCTGTCTATACTGGTCAAATTGTTTGCTGATTAATTTATTTTATGATAATTTCTACAAAGCTTCCCAGCCGGGACATCAGACTCGCAGAGCATTCAGGAGACTGCTTTAAAAATTAGCATCTTATTTGCAACCTTGTATTTCAAAGACATGGAGGAAATTCCATGTGATAAGTCATGCTCTGTAAACATAAGGTGAAAACTTTCCTGGTACAGTTTCATGATAATATGTACCCATATACCTACAACCCCAATCTGAAGATTTTTTATTATTATAGAATATATACATTATAGAATACTAACATATATATTATATAATATCAACACATAAGCATATTTTCTGAAATTTTGGGTTTAAGCAGACTCTCTAAGGTGTTCTCCACAAAGGTGGAGAGAGGTTGAAGCCTCTTTACAGTGAACATAAATGCAAATAAATTCTTCAGCTTTCCAGCTACAGACAAGCTTCTTGTAAGTATTTGCTGCACACTCTGATCAACTATCAGTCCCTGAGATCCCTGAGAACATCAGAAAGGCTTTTTGGTCCTGAAATATTCGTAAAAAATACTGGTGATTAAAATTAATAGGTTTAGCAAACCTTCCACGTGTGATGCTTTACTTTTCCATCCCTTCCTATTTCTCTGTGGTGTTTTGTTATATGCTATGTGCCCCAGACACAGTGATAATTAATCTGTGACACTTGTAAGCATTACCTTTTGACCATCTTTGTCCCTTTACAACTGGAACCAAAGTCATTGATGCATCCAGAAGAGTTAATAGCTAAGAATGGATCTAAGATTTCCTCTGGCAGGTTTCAGGATCAGCTGGATGGCTAAGGCTGTCCCATGGGTCTGTCTACAGAGGGTCCCACATGCTTAGCTGATGATATGCTTCCCCCTCATCCCCCTTTCTTTCCTAAGGTGTGCCCCTGCTAATCCTTTACTGTTTCTTCAGTAGATGGTTTTAATAAAAATAAAGCCATAAAAGCCAATAAAAATAATGGTGTTCTCCCAACACAGAGAGAAAATAAAGCAGAAAATTTTACTTTACAGAAATAAGCTAAAGAGAACTTATAGCTTTGGCTACCACTGCCTCACCATATGCTGCAGGCTGAGAGGATGTAGGGCAGACCCCACATGTGCACCTATACTCTGCTGACATCCTCTTCTATGTTTACATCATATACTATGGTCAGACCAAGCCCCTTTTGCTGAACAGTCAAAACATTAAGTCAAAACATTATGGGTTTAAATTCTTACCTTTGTTAAAATATCCACCATTATATTTCTTTAAGTATGAACTTGAGGAACTCCCTAAAGTCTGTTTCAGACGCTGTGGGAAAACAGCACTTTTCCTACCCACCATTTCCTGCATATGTCTTTCCAGTGTATGGTAAAATTTCAGCAATTGTATTTAAATTATATTGATATTAGTAAACTCTACACCATCTTTTTTGTAGGTTTTTTTATACACTTATCAGAGAATCAGCAAGGGATAAAAAGAAAGAAAAGTTGGTGAGAATATTAGTAGAAAGACATGTTCCAATACTTTTTTCATTCCTATCTTTTGCCCCAAAGAACATAGCATAGCCTTGGAAGTAAAAAAAGAAAACATAATAAGGGTTAAAAATACCTGCCTGCAGCAAAAGAAGGAAATTAAATAAAGAATAACAATTTGCCACCTGCATTGTCTGCCTTTGCTGAAAAGAAAAGGTCCTCCTGTGGATATCTGGTATTAGGTGAAAGAGGTCAGTAAAAATTCAACCAGAGTCAGTCAGGTTTGAGCTATTCAAAAAGAAGACACAAAAATAGAAGGAAGTGTCTGCTTTCTGCATATCTCAGCTCTATCACCTGTTTTTTTCACTGGGTCTGCTTGTGTCTTCTTCTCTACAGCTTTTATCCATCTACCTTTCCTTCTGCTGTATACTGTATACTTTCCATTTTCTCAGAAACTGGGCTCACTGTCGAAGTTCCAAGGCATCAGACATCAATTTCTCTTTCACTGAATATTTTGTCTCACATATCTCAACTCCATTTTTGTACAAGATGAGTTGGCTCAACACTGTCATATTTTCAGAAGCAATACTCTATGGAATACAAGTATTTCTTTTACTATCATGTGACTTTTTAATCTGTATTATATTAATGAAAATTTCCATGGGAAAAAGCCCCACAGTAATGTTAGAAGAATACCTTTTAACTGAATATTCCAGGCCTCTCTACAGGGGATTTGTTTAGAAATCAGAGCTGTCTATAGCCCTTCATGTCAGATGATACTCAGCTAAGGTGCACTACATGAAACAGGAGTTCAGCTTTTCTCTCATCAGCAACATACACAGGAATTGATAACTGAGGCAGTTTGTGAACATAATAGAGCCCCAAGAGTGATTTTAAGCTTGCATTCACTACATGTCCATCTGCTATTATTTCGAATAGAAATTTTACTAACTTTTCCATTTTAACCATAGTATTTCTACGAAGGTCACAATTAAATATTAACACTTCAACTCGAAAAAAAATTAATCATTCCTTTTCTACTAATAACACTTGGTCTTTGCTTCTGAACATGTCATAAATGTGATAAAGAAAGTGCTAGAGTGCAAGGGAGGTTTCATCAGCAATCTGGTCAGTGAGGTTAGAAAATTTTGTCATTTCTTTCTCTCAAGCAAAGAGTAATTAGGTTGTTTTGTGATGAGAAGAAAAATCATGCACATTTTAATCTTCATGTGCACATTCTATTTTGCAAATACAGAGCAAATATTCTTTCTGAGCATATTACAAACCAGAATTAAGATGTTGAAACTACTAAAGTTGACATATCCACAAATGGTTCACTTTAAGCTGAAATGCTGAATAGGATAAACACCTGATGGTTTTGTTGGAACCAGGTTTGAAGCACTGTTCACGTCTGGAGCACTTACTAGCTAATGTAATTTAAAGTATACAGTGTTTGGGAATGCAGTGTAGCACGTAGGTGACAAGAATCTGGAAAGAAGCACTCACAACTTTGAAGATACCAGTCTTGAATGCCCAGTTTAAGTTTTCTTGCATATGACTTAAACTTCTGAAATTACTTCCTGGGGAGTTTTTTTTGCTTTTTAGATAGAAACCATGGAACATAAGCAGTTCCAATTCTGAAAAGGCTGAGATGAGTACATTATGAAAACATAGATTTTATTGCTTCTTGAACTAGTGTTCCTGAAAAACTTCTGATTCATAAAACATAGGTTAAGCGATTCCACAAAACCGATAAGATATTCTAAAAACATGAAGCCAATGAAACAGTGACGGGGGCACTGCAATGACTCCTGGATATCAGAAGATAACTTTACCAGCATAAGCTATCTGGGAAAAACACAAGCAAAAGGCAGAATTTCCAGCAGTCATATGACCAGGAGGGCAACTTCTCTGATGTTTAAAGTCATAATCTTGCAGCACTAACTCATCTTTCAGCATGAGAAAGAAAACTGGCAAGAACCCATAATCAGTTTCCCAAAGGCAAACTAAGTGTAAGGAGAAATAAAAGTAGGTAACATTGAGTGGGAAACATGACTATTGCAGTGCATCTTAGGTTCACTACATAATACTTGGAACTGTGAAAAATGTTTGGAACCCTCTTAGTATTATCCTTATCAAAGACAGCTGAGTTAAGCCAGTAAGGAGTTTTTAGAAATTCATCTTCACATGCATGTCTTACTTTAAAAAAAAGGAAAAAACCAACAAACAAAACCAAAAATATCCTAACCATCTTTGAAACATTTAGAAAATGTGGAGCTGGTAGTATGACAATTAAACAAAACCAAACACTCCATTTAATATAGCATGGTGTATGAGATATGGCTTGGTATGGAAGTAATTTCCAGGAAAAATGATCCACTAAATCATTTTATATATTACAACCACCTGGACTGTAGGATAGAATGATACACTGCAGAGACTTACTGAGTTCAGGTAAATCCTAGTAGGGACCTGGAGAACACAGAAAAGCCCTGTGGTACTACACAAAACCTACTGTTTACCAGAGTAGATTATTTTACCACCAATGGAAGATCTACAAACTCCAATATTGTCTGTGGAGTGCTTCCTTATTGGTAAAATCTTTTGCTTTCTGAAACAAAAATATCTTTTCAGGAAGATTTTGAAGGGTCTAAAGTTTGAACATGTAACCCACTACCTCTTGTTATTTCATCATAACTTGGTTGTACATCCAAGATATTACTTTTCTGAAGAGGAAGTGAATCATATCAAAATGCTGGGGAAGAGAAAGAAGACCAGACAAAGAAGATTGTACTGCTCTGCTGCTGTAAACTCTACATAACTGTAGCTCTTGGCAAGCAAACACCAAAGCCAGGGTAATGCATGCACTAAGTAAGCTTATTTCCTGAGCATGAAGGAACTCCCTCTTAGCTGTCAGAAGCAACAGGTTTTCACAAACCATGCCCTGAAGTACTGAGTTGGTATCCCCACACAGGGCAGCCATGATCCCAATGTGGATCTGGCTGTGTTGTGGCATGCACATTCCCATGTTAATTGTCTCATTGATCTGATGTTTTGAACAGGCACAGCACTGCCGAAGTGCTTTTGCTTCAAATTCTGCAGTTAATTCATCTGATGCTGTCTCAGATAAATCTGTAGATAGGGTCTTCCCTATCTCTCCTTTGCTCTTACATTTCAAATGAAAATAACAGTAAAACACAAATGATTTTCAGGCCAACACAAAGATGTACAGAAAAGCACACCTTCATGGAGAATACATTTTGTGAACTCTGTTCTCCTGCTGAGATGAATAATAAAAAAACACTTTACATGGAAGGTGATACTAGGAAAATAATGAAACAGACTCCAAAATGAGGACTCTGTCATAGGTTTTAACTATTGTCATTGGATACTCTGTGAGATCTACAGAAAGGCAAATGTGACTGACATCCGTCCTTATTATTATGGTTTACATCAACTCATGTAGAGTTTCACTAAGGCTGCAGAAACTTAGAATCAATCTAAGGTCTCTTTGCATTCATTGGAAAAACGCAGTCCTAGGTCATCCTCTGGATCATCTAGCCTTATTCTCTGACTTCACAGAATGCCAAGGGCCCTAATGTAGACACCACAGTCAGGTACCTAACATTAGAAAACTGAGTATGAGTCTCTGAAGTTATCAAACCACAGATTAGGTGAACCATAAGTTTAATAAAAGTATTGGAAAAAATACATTGAGCTTTACCATTTAAACATAAGTATTAAGAAGCCAGATTGGTGGAAACATTCTTTTGCTTTCTAAAGAAAATTTTCAATTACTGTAAAGACATGCTGTTCTGCACATAACATCTTTAAGTCCCATATGCAAAACATCATTGTTTAACACACACAGCCTCAAGCATATGAGTGCATCACCACTGCTTCTGCACCCCTCCTGCATGGGGGCCTGTTCTGCAGTGCTCTCAATGTTCAATAGCATGTGGTCTCTAAATTCAGGTTCTCCTGCATGGCTACACTAAATTTTCATATATTATAGTAAATTAAGCATATTTTTTCACATTTTAAAGAAACATTGAGAAATTTTCTATATAAGGTTTCTAATACATAAATGACCATGATAGAGGGATTCTTACTGGCAGAACCCTGAGAGTACTTCACAGTCTTATGCTTTTTCAATTCCTCAGGTTCTTCGATCATCTTTGCCCAATGATTTTATTGACCTTGACTACAGATTGTTCCCTGTGGACCACCAGTAATCTGCCTAAAAAGATAGGGCCTTCAGGCTACTCTATTGCTATCTTTGAAATTCTGAGGATACTGAAGCTTTGGGATTGGGAGCATTTGGAAAAGTCTTAAAGGTCTGTTTCTGTCAGTTTTTTTCTATCTGACCATAACTTCATAGCCACTATAGCCTGATGTAAATTCATGTTGCCATTAAGGTCCTTCCCTTTATCCTCAGCCATTCCTTTCTGCTAACTACACAGTGCTGGCAATAGCCTTTACACAGCTGTTCAGAGAGTTGGGTACTGCTGAGAACTAACTTAAAAGATGACCTGATCATCTCTGAGAGCACTGTCCTGAGCAGCCCTTTCACAGAGGGCACACATTTATGGCAGATGTAAGTAATGTAACTACAACATCTGCAAATTTATACTTCAACTAAAATGTGCTTTAAAATATCACTGCACAATTCAAGTGTTAGGGAATTCTGGTAGAGGAGGGAAAGGAGCCTTAACACCACCATTTAAACTCTTCCCTCCCCTAATCCTTTTTCTTTCCATTTGGAAAACAACACCAGTATTTAAATACAAATTACATAAATTGGGTAGTGTCTTATAGTTGTTGTCAGACCTATTATAGAGACTAACCTGAACCACTAAATAAGCTTCATCTTTGGATTCACACACAACTGTTCACAGCATGTAAATACAGATGCAAAAAAGACAGAAAATGCAAGGGTTTTCCTTTTGTTTACTAATTCCTGCCTTCACAACACAGGCATGCATTTCCTTCACTGTTAGACATGCAGCATTCATTCTATTCCTGAATCATGGATTTAAATGGTGCAGCCTTTTATAATTGGGATTTCCTTAAAAATATTGAACATTTTTACTATTAACTGCTATCTTCAAAATCCTAGGGCAACGTTCCAAGAGCTTTGATTTTCCCCCAAACGGTTTGGTTCCCAGAATGTTTCAATTTCTGGATTTAGCAACTCTGAGCTGTGGTGCAGAAAAATATGTTTTAAAAAATCTTTGAAGCTAAGTGCAGAGAAGAGCCCAGTAGCTAGCTAGAAATTGCAGCACGCATTATTTTATTTTTTCCGGCATCAGGATTCCAGCCCAGCAGGCACACAAACATCCAGTGTGTGCCAGAAAACACAACGAATGAACTCGATATCAGGACTTAACTTTTTCTAATAATAAAAAGGCAGAAAAAATGTGGCTGCTGATGTTAGTTTGGTAATTATCTGTCATGTTTTCTTTCACTGCTGATGGACACAGCCTACAGAACTCTACTTTCAAGTTTATACTCATAGCCATAAATAAACCTGTGCTAGTACTAGAACAACTTAAATAAAGGTAATTTTCTTCCTATCCCCATCTCCTCATCTTTAACAAAGGAAGTAAACCCTTAAACTAACAGTAGCTGTGTGCCAAGGATCTCAGTTTTCAAGCCTGGTTTTGCTAGTTTATGAGCTGGCAAGAAACTCAAGGCGATGAGAGAGATTATACTTAGTCCTGGAGGAATCTGGATGACTATCCAGAAACTCCCACCAACTAAGTAAAGAGGTGATGTCAATATTTTCTGAAAAGTCTTTCTGGGAAGAGAGTGACCATATTATAGAAACTGGAAGCATTATCTGGTGGATTTCTAGGAAGGTGCTTTAAGTCCATTCTTATTTAACATTTTCATTAATGAGTTGGAAGTGAAAGTAACTAGCCTGTAATTACATTTGCTGATACTAAATGGAAAGGAGTTTCAAACTTCACTGGGGACAGAGAAATAATGCAGGGGGACTTATGGTATAGATATAGGCAGAAAAATCTCAAAATCAATGGGAAGGATGGGAGTGAAGGAAAGGAGAAAGGAAATAGAATACCATTTTTTAAAATGGATCCATTCCTATTTGTGTTCCTATCCATTAATTTGCTTTGTATTGCATACAGACAAACACTAGTTCCAGGTACTGAGTAGTCATTCAAATACTATAATTAGGTATTTGGATAACATCTAATAGGTTTATGAAGCAACTGCAGGGTGGGAGTCAGGGGTCTGTGACTACAAAGACAGTTTTGTGGTTTCACTGTATCTGGGTAACAGCTTCGCAAGCAGCAGATGTGCTTTGCTCTTGATATGGTTTGAGAAGCCCTTGGCTTCAGTCTCTAGACAGAGAGGTGCTTTCGTAAAAGAGCGTGGACCTGTGCTCGTAAATCTGGGGACCAAGAAGTAACTGATTGTCTTTTTACAGGGAAGTGAACCCATTTTTTTCACTTGATTAATCCAGAAATTGAAGCGGGGTTTTTTAATGCTCCCTTGGTCTTTTCATAAAATGACCTTTGTTCAATGATGAGATGATTTGTTTTCTCTTATTACTTAGGAATTTCTGGTGACTTAAGTGGCAGAAACATATACACTTGTATTGCACATTTGCACATAAAGAAATAAATCAGTTAAAAAGAATGAAAAACCAAAAAAAGGGGTTTTGGCAGAAAGTAAAAGCTGCAGAAAGCCTTCACCATGTTCCTAATAAAGGCACAAGATGTCAGAAGGCAGAGCAAGTTCTGTATGTTAAAATATTAATGTTAGTAAACACTGATTTGTTTAGATTTAATATAGAGGATTAAGGAAGGAGGAATGAAGAAATGGGCATCAGGTAGTGCCCGAAGGTAAAATGCAGCTTCATAGTTATGAAAATTTAATTTGACTGCATTGGGAATAATTGCTCCTATTTGATAGCAGGCCTATGCCAGCAAGATAACAGTCACTCAAATGGACATCGCCCTGTGTACACTCTTAAGCAACTGCATAATATCCTCAATTGGAGAATGATGTATCCCATTGTTATAGGAGAACCATGGACCTGAAAAAGACACTAAACCAGACTGACGAATACTCTAGTGAAATATTATTTCTGTAATGAAGCTTCCTTTTGTCGTCACATAAAAGTCTTCTTAAAAGCAAAAAACTTTTTATTCTGAAAGTGGAAAATCCATTGCAACATTAAAAACCCAAACACTTTTCAGTTTATTTACAGTGAGGTTCTCCTTTTTCCTCTCCTCTCCTTTTTCCTCTCCTTNCCCTCCCCTCCCCTCCCCTCTCTTCTCCTCTCCTGTATAATGATGTAAAAGCTCTTTAAAAGTGTGTTGATTATATCTGTATATTAAACAAATAAATTCTATTTATGTTCATTGTAGGATGTTTTGACATTTCCAGGACAGGATAGAAGTGCCTTGTAAAGAAACTAAGTCCTTATGCATAATCTGTCAGATTCTGTTTTTTAAATTTGCTTCTAGATCCACAAAAAAGTGAGGGGGGTTGGGAAGAAAAGCACAATCTTGTATTTCTTTCAGACCACTCTGAGTAGCACAAAGAATAAGTGAGCAAGAAACTAGCATCCCAGCTGGATATTTACAGTAGCAAATGTACTCATTCCCTGTCTGAATTTCCTATAACACTTTTTCCATTCATCCTTTTCCTCCTCTGTTTTCCACAACACTTTGTGAGTACTGAGAAAATGTCATTAATAGCTGATACAAAGAATCACACATGAGCATATAGATAAACTGGGGATGACAAAATATCAACTTGCAGCTGCTCAATTGGAAGCCGTATCTACACAACGGGTAATTACTTTTAATTTAATTAGGACTCCTGGTATTGTTTCTATCTCATAGATTACATTATAACATGCAATGTGTTAAAGCAGGAAGACAAACTGTGAGAAGACTCTGGAAATATTACCTGTTTTGTCTAGAAGTACCGTACTTCAATGCCTCTAAGCAATTACCACTCATGGGCAATGATCAGTTCTTGCCTGCTGCTCTGTTTTAGCACTTTGGTATATTCAAAATACTCAAGTAATATGATTTGGAAATAAACGGTTCAGCTTTGTAGAAGTAACACAAACTGACATATATATAGGGCAAAATTTTCACCAATTTTATCCTCTAAAAACTGCAAATTAGTAAAACAGACTTCAGCTAATCAGCTGCAAAGTATAATCATCAAGTGCAAAGAACAAAACATATGACTTACAGAAATCAGTTCCAACATTAAAATCATGTTATGTAAAATCCAATGGGGCAAACTTACTAGTGGTGTAAATGGGAATAGTTCCTTCTTCTTCTTCACTCATGCCACCAGAGAATATATTAGCTCTTAGGAGGGCAGCTAATTGAATGAAAAAATAGCCCCTAAAACCCGATAAAATCTTGAATTATTCATGTAAATAGACAAATTTCAGTTCTGTAACTGGCATTACACATTATGATGGTCCTTCAATCTCTTATGATGCACAGTTTTCTGATGGAACCTGATTCTGTACTCAGAATGCAGCCTCTCATTTTAGCATATAGCAGAGTTCATAACTTTTACTGATGATTCCCCTTTATGTGGCTGTTTGCTTTCTATTTTTCAGCAAATCCCAAATAAACGTACTCAGTCAGAAGTGCAAATATTTTTGCTTTATTATTTTATTGGGTTGGGCAAACAGATCTATTGAAATAACTCCTGAAGGTTCAAGCTAGCATCTGGCCCATCTCTTTCTTCTCCTCTCCCTACTCTTATCCACCAGCATTTAAAATCCTCCTGTGTTGTCAGTGCAGGACAAACAGGGGAGGAGAGGCTATCTACATGGTAGATTGTCAGACCAGATTAATGTTCACTTTATATTATATCTCGTTTCCACTCTCCCTTAAGAGCATGCAAACAAAAATCTTTTCTTTTTGTACTGTTCAGTATTGGTGCCATTGGCTTCCAAAGTCCCTTTGTCTTTACTGCTAATGCTCGAAATTACTTTGGGGCTGATTTTAGCCATATAACAACCTGAATTTTTCCTCACTTTGTGCAATAAAATAAAAGTTAGCCTCATACCAGTGTTCTAGTTGCACAACAAGTAATAAACATATTTCCTATAATAAGGTCAAATTCTGACCTTGAAAAAAATGTTTTTCGTATGACTTTGACTGAAAATGAGGGTAACCTGCAATTTAGACATGAAGAACCATAGCCAAACCACCAGGGTTTCACTGATGACTCTTTCAGTAAATTGTTCTGTGTATTGAGCAAGTTCAGTTCTCCAAGGCTGGTGCATATGACTAATGCTAAATAAAAGCCTTCGTAGCATATACAGCAAACATTACGTGTAACCTGAATGATGAAAGTATGAAAACATCAGTCTTTCACACTGAAGTGAGTAACATTCATAAATTCTCACTGCCCCTACCTCAAAAATAAAGAAAATTACATGGGAAACCAACCATACAAACAAAAAACCCCTGCTGTCAACTGCTGCACTTCATATACTTTCTACTATAATGATTAATCCTCTGAGAATTACTTCGTGAATTTTCTCTGAACTTAAGTGCATGATTAATGCACCTTGGCAATCCTATCCTGAATCTGACATTTTGTTCCTGGAGTCACTCATACCACTTGCAGCATAATGTCTAATAATATTCCTGGTAAAGGAGCAATATTTTTTATACACTTGTAAAAATATAAGTGATTAATTCTTTCCATTCGGACACTTTAAAAATAACCAAATAGCAGGACACTGAGGGACATGGATTCTAGAACAGCCTGATGAAGGATGCTATCCTTCCCTGAGATGAGCGTGTTGGAGGACTGATAAACTCCCTGCAAACAGGAGATAACTGACAAACTTAGACCTTTCAGAGCTGTGCTGGCATCACAAGACATCATAACTCTTCAGAGACTAAGACTAATTAACAGAAAGAGATGAAGACCCAGGGCCCAGGTTTAATAGAAAGTTCAGAGCCACTTCGCTGAGTCTGAACCCAAATGTCATCAGTGAAAGTCTTAAAAGCTGGTCTTGGCAAGAGTTATGGCACACAGTTTTGGAGATATTTTCCTTCTCTTATAGTTTAATTTCTGTTTAAATCCTGGCTAGCAAAGGTATTCTAGAAGGTGAAAATAGGTCTGTCTCTTTACCCTGACTGTTTTTGCCAAAACCAAGATTAACTTTAAGAGAACATTGACATTTTATGAAAATCATGACTGCTTTGCTTAAGAGGAAGAAAGCAAGATTTGAAAGGACTGATGAGGATACCTCTTGGTAATCCCCTTGGTGGTAAGCATTTATTTATGTCAGGGGAGAACACCATGCATATAATAACTACAAAAATATCATCTCAGTATGAATAAACTGAAACAATTTGCATAGAATCACAGAATGTCTTGAGTTGAAGGGCTCTGTAACAACCATTGAGTCCAACTCTGCTCCTCAGAGGACTACCTAAAAACTAAACCATATGTGTTGCATAGCTAGCAACATTTGCTATCTTGGTAGGAACTACATGGTCTCCTCTTGGAGAGGGGTCTGCTCTTCAGCAGAAGGTGCATCTGCTTCTCTCAACTCATCTATTTATTTCACTCAGGTTCTGCTCCACTGGTTGTCCAAACTACATGCACTCTGAACTGCTATTTGGCATTTTCCTCATAATTATTTCCCTCTGAGGTGAAACTCAGGTGTGGCCTTGTGGGGTTTTACTCTTAAGGTGAAAGGAAACTATATTGAAGTCCTATGACTGTGAGAATTATGCCTACAAGTATATATATACCTGCCTGTTTCATGTCTTGCCACTGCCCATAGTGTGCATCACATTTACAGCATGACACTATAAAACACCATGTCATAGGCCATGACAGAACGGTCACATCTGAGTCACTTCAAATTGAAAATAAAACTATATTTTAAAGTGCATTTCAGAAGGGTGCATATCATGTCTGGGGCAGTGGGCCTAGGTCAGCGTGGGATATATTTTGTTTCTTTTTGGTCTGTAGGTCAGGGACTGTTCCCACAGCACTGTAGATACAGCCAGAAATTATGAAACACCAAAGCAAATCCATCTTGTCTTTTATTTAACTTGTCTATGTTCTTTAGCTTTAATGCAAGGAATCTTCAAGAAGGCCATTGGCTTTATTAGCAGGGAACACTACAGGATGGGAACTGTATAGCCAAAAGGGCTTTTGTCAGGCCCAGTGTCTATGCCGTGTTCCAGGATGAGCTAGCTCCAGCATTCCCTGGCCAGAATACCCCTTACTGGCCGGATCATACCAGGAGCAGTCCTTTCAGAACTTTGTCTAGATAGTTTCCTCCAAAGGAAATCCAGACTTTATGCTTTGACACCTCCCTGCAATGTCAGCCTTGGACCTGGCCAGGGGATTCTCTTAAAAACCACACTCACCAAACATGAATGGACAAATGCACCTCTGGCAGGAGCCTCAGTAAAAAGGACAATAAAGCAGACTATGATGAAATGTGCTCAGTTAGCCCTGGCTAACAGTTAAACCATAGTGTGTCATGGGAAGAAAGGATGAAAAAGCCCGTGGGTTGAGATAAATAAAGACAAGAAGATCACTTACCGCTTATTGTCATGGGCAAAATGGGACTGGACTTAGGGAAAATAAATTTAGTTTACTGCCAATTAAAATACATTTGGGAAATTATGACTGTAGTTTTTACCTTTGCTACTTGGCCATGCTCATTTTGAAAAGTAATGGTGATCCCATTCCTGTGACATATAATTTCTTCTTATCCATATTTCGAGACTTTCCAGGCAGACTATTGAAATGAACGAGGAAGAGATGTATCTAGCTGTAATGATAGCTAATATATAGTTGTGATCCACGAGTCACAAACATTACTGATCAAAGCAGACATTAATACTGGGGTTTTTTTGTCAGTTGTTTTTGCTACCATGAATCACAAAGTTCTGAGGCTTCTCTCTCTCTGAATAAAGGAACACTATACTGACTTTACCCCAGCTCTCTGAAAGACTCCAGAGGTATCAATAGGTAATTGTTCTTCATACTTGAGCTTGTAATCCTTTAACCTTTCATATTCAATTCCTGTGTAAAACTGGTCAGATGGCCAAACTTGCAGGCTGTGGATTATACCCAAGAGCATATCTTCTTCAACAAATGGAGTCCAGGTAATAGTAGCTCTAAAGAAGAATATCTGAAGAAAAATGAAGAAACAAACAAACACCAAAATTAAATCATCCAGAGGTAAGTTTAGGTAAGACGAACGAAATACATGGAGAAAGAGGAAAACCACTAACAACAACAAAATACACATTTCCGGTGAACAAAGTCAGTCACAGTTTCAGAAACCATTCAATTCGTATATGCTCAAGTATATAAAACAAATCTGCAGTTACAAAAAAAAAATTTCCCTCTTTTAATTTGTTATACATAGGTTATTATTATTTATGAATTATCCAGAACTGAACAAGTGAACCTTATCTGCAGACTAAAAGATATAGAAATATAAGTCATGCAGACTGAAAGACCTTTCAACTTAAAACAAAAGACTTTATTAGGAGGAATCCCTAGAAACTTTCCAAAGTCCATAAAGTTGTGCAACAAAATCCCAAACAAACTTATTAAACAGAAAAGGAATACCAAGTGGATTAAAAATCCTGGAACAGAGGTTTGACAAAAAATAAAACTAAAATCAGCAGCAGAAACAGCCAAGAGATCCCTTAAGAAAAAAAAAGTCAGGACCAGATGTTGTCCATACTTTTTGGCTTCAGTATCTTGTATTTTTGCACCATGACCAGCTCAAAATGCCAGTGACTTCTCTCAGGAGTAATCATTAAGATGCATGTCAGAACAATGCTAATTATGGAAAACAAAAGCACTGGCCATCAAGTAGTTCCCAGCTCCTAAATAATCACATCTCTCAACCATTTGCAAGCTGTTAACATTGATCATATCAGAAAAAATCTACTCCAGTGTGGTTACTAATGCAAATTTCACATGGGAATGAAAAGGATGCAAAAAGAAATACCAGTACTTTTGAGGATTGGTTTCTGATTGACATGTAGAATATAAAGACTGCCAAAACCAGAAAATCTCAGGACAATATGTAAAGACTATAAGGTCTTTGATTTTGTCCCTCATACATGAATAAAGAAAGCATTAAGAATGTATAGCTCTACAATAACATAATTCTTGAAAATTTACATAAAATTGTCTTGAAGTCAGAAACCTCCCCCTCCAAGATTAGAGTTTATACTCAGTCCATTACCCCTTGGGAATTTTCTGGGGGAACTTGTTATTATCCCAATTTTCATAATTTACAACTTGTCATTATTCAGCCTTCAAAGGAAAACTTGAATGGAAATTCAGTGTATCTTGCAAAACATTACTAATAACCACCCTCCATATAAATAATCTTAGATGATTACTAAATCAGGTAAAATTATCTTAACGTCATGAAGATCATCAAGTCTTTCCAGAAGTCACGCAACTCAGACAAGTTGCAACCAATTATTTACTTTTAATGACAGAAGAAGCCATTGAACCCTTATCCCTCAGAGAAAACTGACACCCTAAACACAAAACTAGCAGAAACAGTCTCTCTTCAAGACAACTAATTCGATGCCCTATTTTGAATATATGTTGCAGGGACTTGCTTTAGTAGAACTGAAGCTCTTGGTAGAATAACCAAAAAAGTGACTTACTCCATAAAGAGCATTACATCCAAAATCAGACACTGAGATATTCCTACAAAAAAAGCTGGAAGAAGTCTGAAAAACTTCTGTTTAGGGAGTTGTTTCTTAGACAAGGTTTAAAGTTATCAACTAAGGGAGTAATTGTGGAAAACGCAGGGAAGAAATACAATCGTGGAAAGAAAATCAGTTTTAGAGGCAGAAGGCCCTGTTATAGGAAATGTGTGAAGAGACACATTTGTCAAATGTAAAACACATTTGTAAAATGTCAATATAGACTCTTCTGGGTAAGATAGCTCGGCTAAAATCATTCACTGCAGTCCTGGCTGCAGTTGCACACTGCCTCTTGACACACAAAGGGAGGGGGGATAACACACGTGAAAGGCTATAAAACATAATGCCATAATACATTTGGCACAATGCGTAAACCACAGATAGCATCAACATTGCCCTTCACTGTGATCTGTGTGGCCAATATTCCTCTCCTAAACATCACAAACAATGAGATCAGAAGTCTGATCTACTGGCAGATGAAAGAAAAAAGGGAAGAACCTTTGGGATATTGTATCTGGATAGATCAGTAAAAGGCAGAAAAACAGATTCCAGAGACTTCAAGATCATCATCAGTATTATCAACACTGCCTGCCCATAAGCTTAACATATGACAAAAAGGGAAGTACAATTCCAATACTTCATCACTACCACTTTGAATACAAACTTCAGGAGAACACTGAAAAGGATGGGAAAGAGAATGATCAAAGGAGTAATGATTTTTACAACTTCTATGGCTCAGCCTAAAATCCCTGGGCAATCTCTTAAAAGCTTGAACAATGACCTGAACATTTCCATCAGATACTAGAGTTCCTGGAAACATGGATGTTTCTTTCACTGACATCTCTGATATTTTTCCTAAAGATCTTGGTGTTTAGCTGGAGGTGAAACACTGCCAATTTATAAACAATTACACCAATACATTAGAATGTGATATGAAAAAAAAAATAACAAAAAAAATTTGGCAACTTTATTATTCCAAGAAGCTAGAGGATAAACAAGACAGTATCACAAGGATAAAATAATCACATAAACCCAGAGTGATAATTGCAAGTTCTGCAGCATAGTGTTCAAAGGTGATAACTTCTTCCTTACAAAAAAAACCATGGTAAAATTGCTATCTGTTCTCTGTTGGCAAACTCTACTGCCCTGAACCATGGTCTGTGAGTTAAGAAGGGTGTAAAGTTGAATGCAACTCATACAGCACAAGAATAGCCAGCATTATGTGATGGAAGAGGGTGGAGTAAGTCAGGACAAGATGGAATGAATTGCTTTGAATATTAGCTACTTAAAAACCAAAGAAATTGTTGACTTTGGAACTGCTTAGCGTAGTTAAATTTTTTTTTAAAAGTCTATGAAAAAGCCTGTAAATGGACAATAAAAAACATTACCAAACTGCTGCCCTAACCAACATTAATTTGAGATTGACTGCTGTGTTGTGTTCTGTCACAGTGGTGAAACTCATATGTCCACTGGGTGTATGCTGTCACATGTCACATTTCCAGTAAACAACTAATAAGGAGCTTTCAGTGAAAAGCAATCTTAATCTTTATTTCACAGGGTGGACAACTGGAGTGGCCAAAGAGCTGCAGGGTTCGAAAACAGCCTGAGCTCACTGGTGGGCCCCATCAAGGTTTGAGAATCCCCCTGTAGTTAGGGCGAGTTCCCACAAGACCTTGCACTTAATGTAATTATATATGGATTTTCCCCGGTTAGGATTGGTTTGCTGTTCTCCACCCCTTTTATCACTCATATGTACACCCTCTAGAAATTTATTTTCAGTTGTAACCCCCATTGGCTCCCTTCCCTTAATCCCGCCTTCTCTGTACGCCTATTGGCTCCTTTACCCCTACTCCGCCCCCTGGCCCTCAGCCCATTGGCTCTGTTGCTCTGCCGGCCCCTTCCTCCCCATATATAAGCCTTGTTCCCTGTGCTTCATTTGGTCTTTTGTCCCTGGGTCCATTGTGTCCGGACAGTCCAATAAACCTGGTTGCTGAACCCTACACAGAAGACCCTTCTCGCCTCCTTGCCACCAGCTACTGTCCCTGATTGTGTGAGTGAGTGTGTGCCCCACACCATCGGGTGCGTGTGAGTGCTTGTGCCTTCGCCTGGCCCCTCTGCACCGAAGCAGCTTACCCTGGCTGGGGACCTTTCTGGAAGGCTGTGTCAATCCACCACCGCCCCACGCTGCGGCAGACAATATGCTTCCTTATAGACAGAAAAATGGGATTGACTTCAGCAGTTGGTCTGGATTTGCACAGACAGAATCTGGCACATAGAGCTCAGATGCTGCAGTGTTAGTGTGGAGCACAGCATGTGAAATCAAATGTGACCTCTTGTCCCTGTTCCTGCTTTTTCCAATTTTGTATCGGAGCACTCAGATCCTTCAGCATGTACCTTCTAGAGCTGTTGCAGTGCCAGCACACTTAGTCTATGCTATTGCCAGAATGAATTTTGTTAACACAAGTAGTGATCTCAACAGTACACTGTATTTGATCAATTGTGGCTACTGTTCTCATTTCTCTTCTCCAGCATCGTTATCAGATGGCCCTGTCTCTTACACAACTTGAAAAGAAGTTATTTCATTTAGAAAAAAATGATACATTTGGTCATGGTTCTGAGTCTGCCTACATGCTGTTTAGCTACTGCAGGTAGAGTTAAAGCTGTTCACACCCACTGAGGCACATACACCTGGCTGAGAGCACAGGATGGCATAAAGCAGCTGACTATGAGTCTTCTGTGAGAGAAATGACCCAGTAGAGCAGCATAAAATGGTATAAGATGCAGACATCCTTTCTGGGCCCTGCTGTGAGGAATCAATATGGATTCAACGCTCACTGAAGCATTATTTTATGGTTAACTTATAACCATTGGTATGTATGACCTGTAGTTAACAAACTTTCTATCATCTTTTTCAATTTAAATATTTAGAAGTGAATTGCTGTGGTAAAATTTCCTTTTCTTAAATCGTCATTATTTTTGCTGAACATATTCCATGCAGTGTTATTATAAATAATTAATATGGAGCGAGAAAAATACCCAAACCACCACATCTTGAAATACAGCTTTTTGAACTTCAAATTGTGATTTTTTTAAGCACTTTCAAAACTCACTAAGTTATAGTGAGTTTCCAATGTCCATAGTGCAAATCAAAACATTTCCCCTATATTGTTGAACACTAATTCTCTTTCAATCTAACAGATTTCACATGATAAGTAATAGTTTATGCTTAGCATAGTAAGTAGGATATATCTACATCAAGCAGGATATTGATGTTATTAACTTCTGTTGTCTGAAAACTCTTGTCTACCTTGAGGGCTCTGATAGAAGAGGAACAATGTGTAAAACCCCAACAGCAGAAGGAAACTCTGCTTTGCATCTGTGATATGAATAGCCAACCCAGGGCTAGAACACCTGATCCACACACAAATTTACTACTGAAACTGTGTCCTATACAGGTTTAAAGGCTGAAGTGCTTCCGGAGCTGATTAATATGTAGATAAATGTTTCTTAAGGGCAGAAATATTTTAAAGAAATTTGAGCAGATGGCTGTGGGGCAGAAACAAACTCAGTCAACCATTTTAACGTTTTACCGTATCTTTATCAGAGCTTATACTTGTCATCTAGGCTCCCTCTGTGGACAGTGGACTAATGTTCTTCATCACAGAGTGAGATGAATCGCTGTCCAGAATTTCTTATCTCTTTACTGACCACAGAAGAAGTCTGCCTGGCTAGCTTAGATTGTATTTCTAACTCGTATATAGTCAATTTTAAGTACCATGAATCCCACCTCAAGTTCTTTATAGCTGTCATCAGATTGACCTTCTTTGATTTGATACATGACTGTGTTTCTTTTCTTGGTGCTTAATGTTAACTCTGTTTTAACTTGTACCTTTCACCATTTTAAAAGTTTGGTAAACTTGATTAGGGACATAGAAATCTTAGAAGCCTGACTGCAGTACAAATTTAATTTTTTAATTGTTAGAATTCATTAAAAGCTCTATGCCTATCAGATTTTCTTGACTTTGTTTTCAGCAGAGTTTAACAAGGAAAGGGTAAAAATCCTGATTTCAAAGCAGGAAACACATTTATAAATGAAAACTAAACAGCAAGAAAATGAAGATATGCAGTTTCATAGTCTAAACAGTACATGTTATTGAACATTCTTTTCTGGGAAGGACTTCATCCTGGGTTTGTCTCCATTTATATTTGGTGGGGGGTTTTTTGTTGCTAAATGCTAGCTAGAGCTTTTCTAAATTGCCTTGTATTTTCTCCATTTTCTCTTTTTATTTGAAAGGCCTTAATTTGAGAAGGATTTTTTTTCATTTGTTTGTCATTTAAGAGAATAGAATATTCCAAAGATTCTTTAAGGCTGAATCTAACAGATAAACAGAGTGAGAGTTCTGACTAATATTCCATGCCTGGCTAATTCTGCATTCAAGTAGTAACTGGATTGCAGTTTTAAGTGTTTGCCACGGTGGTGTCTTTTTTTTTTTTTTTTTTAATAACAGTGCAAAATCTTCTTGTGTCTCTGTAATGATTTACTGGCAACTTGATTTTCTAAAACATTTGCTGACTGTACATATACAGTACACTAAAATATGCTGATAGTCAGTTGTAGAGACTGTGTGACTTCATTGTACCTGTGACAGACTGGGCTTTTAGAATACTTTACTCAATCTCCTGTTAGTCTTGGCAGCTTTGAGACTTCTGCTATCACAACAGGACTTTAGTTTTTCTGAAGCATTCAGTGTCCTGGATGTTGAGTTTTAAAAATATTGTCTCGCTGGAAGGCAGCAGAAGCACCTGTCATTTGAGTGGTCGTGCTTTCACCATGGTTTCCCTTCTTTTCTTTTGTGCTAGAGTCGTATTTGAACAGTTTTGATTCAAAGGATCTGCATAACCGTGTTGTGATTCTCCCTATTGTGGCATTAATGCTGGCATTCATGACACTTAATAGCAAGAGCTTGCTTGAAGTTCCTTTCATTGACGTCTGATTAATTTGAGGTACAATAAAATTCTCCTGGCTCACGCTTAAAAGTTTCAATAAAACAAATTCCTTACTCCCTTTCCCCTAATTCTATCCCACTATTCTATCTCTGTTTTTCCTCTTCTTTTCCCCCCAGCTGTCTATAGTTTACCTCTGGATGAACAAGCATATACACATGCACAGGTGCACTTTCCCCATAAATAATACCCTACCCCCCTTTTTGGTTTTGACAGATTTCTGCCCGTTTGGTGGCTCTGTCAGCATTGCAGCTCCAGTCAGAGTTGCTCTTCACTGGAATCCTAATGGGCAATTTTAGGCTTATGATGAAGAGTAAGACAAACAGGCAAATGGCTGTAAGCATGCAAGCTTGAAGGGGTTTCATTGCCAGCTCATTACAGCTCCACTAATGAGATTTTCATCCAATTTGTGGGATAGCAGAGCTCAACTCAAAAGAGGGACAGAGCTACCAATACAGTGGGATTAATATGCCTTATTAAAAAAAATAACCTTTGTTAAATCAGGACTCAGTGTTTAGGGCAGTGACCTTATACACTGGCACAATATGAAAACAATTGCTGGATTATTTACATTACACTCATCATCTTGACATAATTGGTGGAGTGATGTAAAACTCATACAATTCACTTAGGCAGTAATAAATACATACTTTATGTACAATCTGCAGTAAAGTACGGTTAGTAAGACTTTTGCTAGCAAGTAAAAGTAATCGTTGTTTGTGAAACTGCTTTTACAATGAATCCTGGGATGCATAAAGAAAATTGCAAAAAGAAACAGAGATCCTGTGACACTAAAATAGAAAACTGTGAGGAAATATAAAGGCATTCCCCAATTCTGTGGTTGCACATAAGGAAGTGAAATTCAAAAAGTGAGCAGGTTCTAGAAATTTAGCAAAAGTTTCTTCTTAATTTACCCAGAGATCTGCCATTTGCTCTCCATGGTTACTAACCTTCAAGTCTCAGATGAATTGGTATTCCTTGCTTATGTATAATGATTTCCTTTGGTTAACCCAGTCCCTATGTAAACCTCCTTGAAACACAGACCTACCTCTTAAAATTCTAAACTCAGTAACAAAAGGTGACCACTTTATTATGCAAGTATGCAGTTATTATACATTTCAATAGGCCTTTTATAAGGACAGATCCAGCATGTAGCCTAGCTGAAAATAATTATAAAGCTGTTTCATATCTACCAGAAGTAGATCTTAGTTCCCTAAACTGTATTGCCTTTGCCATTACCACAAAGGATGTGGATGTAGTTCTCTGTGTTCTGAGGGCCTCACTATCCTGGACTTCTGGAAGGAGCAAGTAATATTCAAACTAAGAACTAACATTTGTCCTCTCTGAACATTGCTCTGTCTCCATGGAGGCAGATATTTCTGTCTAAATCCACGTGATTTTTTTTTTTTTTAACTGCAAAGCACTGTAACAGGATTTTTTTTCACAGTAGCAAAACCTCAGTTCTGTAACCAAATGGAGTCAGCCTGGTTTAATCAGGCTATCAATCACCCTGCAGAAACTAGAGGGGAGGCAAATAATTTTTTCCATCTCCTGCAAGGCACAGAATACACCATCAAAATGTCTCAGTGTTGCAGTGGATCAAATTTGGCATGGGACTTCCACCAGAAGGTAGAAATATCAGTCTCTGCTAACCTAGAACACTGCAAGGAATTTTAAAGCCATGCTGGGAAAAGGGAAAGCTACATTTAGGGATCTTCTTAAAAATCCTAGAGGGTAGAAAGATCATTAGAAGATGCTATCAGATTGCTAATCAATCAGTCATCAGTCAGTATTTATTGCTCCAGGCTGGAGGTTCAAAGCACCTGCTGGTCTTGTAAGGCAGGTTCTCGAAGTGGCACACACATGCATCAGTCTGTCAGTTTTCTCTCAAAGCACACTACCAAGACCAGCTGCCCGCTGAAGTGTCCTGGTAAGCACCAGACTCAGCAAGGAATCATCCATGCTGTGGCCTCTCAGGGCAACAGGAGAGCTGAGCAGCGCTGGCTTGAGCTGCGTTCCCATGTCCAAACTATGGCCTGCTCTGCAATTACAGCTTGATCTAGGAGGCTTTAGAGTTGAGCATGCCACACCAGAGATCTAATAACCCTCAAAAACAGCAGAAATTGAAGACTATTGACTAAAATGTCAGTGTTCTCAAGTGCTCTATTGACAAAAACTGACAGAATTCTAGACTGGTGTCTAAAATAAAATAATTCAACTGCAGACAAATCTTGCAGGAGCTGCTTGTGTCATTAGCCTTTTCCTCAGGGCAAACCACTACCTTGTTGTTTAACCCACAGATATAGTGGGAGATACATGGAATATCATAGCTTGTCTATTTTAAAGCCTCATTAGTTGTATTTCTACCCTGGTGTGGGGGTAGAAATCAGCTTGCCTAAGTCAGATATTGTTATGTTTGGGCATAATGATACTCAAAAGAAATTGGAAGACAGTGCTGTTTCTTCAGAAGTCTGAAAGTAGCTCTAACATTTTTGCACAGATAAATGCAACAGTTTTATAGTTTGATGAGGAAAGAAACTACCACAATCTGCTTTGGCAGCATGTTCACTGTGATTTCAGCAGTGTGTGAAAACAGCAAGGAGAGTGACAGGGTTCGGGGTATTTCTCTGCCAAGCAGCATAAGTCAGAAACAAGTTCAACTCTGGTGAAAATCTTTTTAGTCTTTAATTATAATTTCTTTGTATATTTGTAAAATCTACTTGCTATAGGGCAAATGTTAGTATGTCCTTGGTTTTTTTAAGTTAGTTCTTTCTCATGTATTTATTAATTGTCTTTCATCTCAACATAAATGAGACGAGAGATTTGGCATGTTCCTTGTAGAGGGCAAAGAGAAAGGAGTGATTTACAATGGTTTTGTGCACATGTTGCTTTGAAATTGCAGTCTAAGGACTCTCATGATAAAATATTCAGACATGGAAATCCTCCTGATTCTACAGCATTTCAGAATATTTCCCACCAAGTACTTATGCCAGTAGGTACTTCAGGAATTTGATTGGATTAATAGTCTCAAAACTATGTTGGATCAATGCACCTCAGACACCATTGCTATCCTGTTTTTCAATAGTACGTTATGGTAGGAAGCCATACAGAACTGTAGGTATAGAAATTAAGGAAAACTTCGAGGAAATTCATGCTTTCTCACAGAATTACATTAATATCCAGGCACCTTCCAGAAGACTTAGTTCAATAACTCAATTTAAAAATGTCCTGTTTTTCACAGAACCTTGTGGTAGCAGACTTAGCCATAGCTGGTAAATATGAAGTAATTTCAGACCATAGCTTTTCTAATAGAGTCCAAAGAAAAACATTCTGTGGCAAGGCACCCCTCAAGGAACAGGTTACAGTGACTAACTCTCACCTGAAATAACTTGTTCGTGTCTTTTCCTGGTCTCAAACCAGAGGAAGCTCTGAATTTAGGGCACTAATTTGCCTCTGTGAGCTATGATTTTTACATTGCTTGATTCATATGAAATGTAAAGAACAAACATAGCAGTGGAAATCTCTTCTGCCGAGGACATTCTGCTTTAGTTTTCATTTAATTGTTCCTGAAGGAAGGGAGTTTTCCAATGAATGAACCTAAGGTATAGGAATTAGCTTTAAATCAAGTGTATTCCTGCTGTAGGAATTAGATTTCTAAGTGCCTTCCTTCAAACAAAGAATTTGCTCCATGACTACAAAATTAAGGACAAAAAGTTCTTATGAGTTCTAGCTCACATCCATGTGGTAAAATAAGCCTCTAAACTGCTTGCCAACTTGTCAACAGACTATGAAAAAAGCCTTTAAAACAAATATAGTTTCCTTCTTTTTTCTACACCTGCTTTATGAACATTTTTTGCATTCAAATCTCTCACATAAATACCTGACTTGTTTTTACATTAGCATGGCTTGTATCATGACTGATTTTGGCTCAACTAGCTGACAGCAGGGTCCCTGTCTCTTTGGATGTATTACTCCTTCAACCCAGGGTTGAAAATCACTCTCATGGGGCCCAGAGTCCCCGTACAGAGCTGTGGAAGTGAGCTGAGGAACTCTGCTGCTTGGGAGGAGCTGGGGAACTCTGCTGGGGAAGGAAGGCGCCTGTGCTGGGAAAGGAACGAGCCCTGACTGTGCCCAGGCAGCAGGCAACAGCCTGGATGGGGGCTGCTGAACTGGTACTGGGTGCACTGTCAGAGCCAGGATCACTAAAGAGCACGCAGCAGTCTGGTCTTTTAATTAAACACCAGTCCAAGAATTAAGGAGTCGGTTCCTTATTCTACGACAAGGTTTCTGTGTGACCATGCTAATACTAATTTTTTTCCTGGAATATGAACTGTTTTAAGGATATGTCACACTGCAGACAGCAGTGTATTAGAGAGATAACTGAGCTAGCTTTAACCAGGAAGGATAACTACTGCCTATCATACTATGAGCCTATCAAACATATCTGTACTGCTTCTGGTAGCCAGGCTACCTTGGATATCTTGGCACTGTGCTTGGTTTACACTAAAACCCTGTCCTTAGTATGGTAACATCTACCACAGATAAATCCCAACCCAAGATAGGACTTGCAGTTATGAACATTGAACAACTACTGAGATGTACAATGGCAGATTCCTGAGTGTACTTCTAATTTAGGCACCATTGTCTGGAGCAGACAGTGACACTTCTACTCATGGCAGAGCCATACTTCTTCTCCCTGGTTTCAGTGATCCTACTTGTTTTAGACTGAGCTACTGCTCAGTGGTTATGATGGTCACAGATTGGCCAATTAAGGGAAACAGACAGAAACTTTTGGAAATGTAAATGAAATTTTAAATTTCCAGCTGTTTTCTTCATTTGCTGTTGGGACATCTCATTTGTCTGACTCTAACCAGACATCTTCAGTTTGCTGTAGTTTTTGGGAGGTGTGCACAGAACTGTATTTTAGAATTTGCCTTGGGCTGAGATAGGGACAGATGATGGAATTTTGAGACCTCTAAAAAACAAAAAAGAACACAAATAAAATATAGTAGGGGGCTGGAGTTGTGGAACAGTCACAAAAACATCCTTCCACTTAATCAGCACCTAAATAGTTAACAATTGTTGCGCTCCCAGTATCTTTCAGTTTCACAATGGACAATCAAACTGAATGAAGCAGTTTGGTTACATCTCCATTACAGATAAAATTTCAGGCTCCCTGAAGATTCAGAAAAGAGTGTTTTTTATCATCTCATACCTGGTGCACATTTTAAAAGATCACAGTGATGAACATATGGTAGCTGTTTTCATTTTTTATAGTTTTTTGATTCAACATCAAGGAGATGATTCTGCAGCCAGTGATAACTATGAAGAGAAGATCCTGGGGTTTAGTTTTAAACATAAAACAATGCAATAATCCCTATCAGCTTGCTGACTGCAAAAATCTAGGTTAACCAGACCCACTCATCCCAACCAGCACTAATTCTGTGGTCTTACTTTGTAGGTTTTCATGGTTTTATTTTTCAAAACCTGACATCTCTGCCTGTAGATATCTCAAGTAGCTGACTCCTTTTGAGTGAATGGCATGGACAAGGCTTTACTGCTCTATAAGAATTTGCCTAGAAACCATCCATACCATGGTTGAATCATAGCTGCAATTTTGTCACTTTCATTACTGACTTTCAGGGAGTGAGCAAGCCCAGAAGCAGAATTGTCTCTTTTCCCTTGTGAGATTCTTGTCAGTGTTGGAGGTGGTAAAGGAATCCAGAGACAAGGGTGGTCATGATGGAGCTAAGGGACTTATTCTAGTGATATTATACATATGTTGTCAATCAACTCATGCCCTCTCTCTTCTTAACCTCCTCATGTATAAAGTCATGCATTAAGAAGCTATGTTGGGGAAGTCAAGAGGATTTTTGCAGATCTTTACCTATGTCAGCTGACAACACATGCTTCATCCTGGCTCTTGCCATGTAATAGCAAATCTGCCCAGTCATATGGCCGAGATAGACACCCTGGCTCATTTGTAAAGGAAATGTCATTTCTTCTAAGCTCCTTCTCCTGCAAAAGTCTGGACCAGATGATTTTTTGAGGTCCATTCAAACCTGGGCTATTCTATATTTCTATTCCATTAAACTTCAGCTACAGAGTCTCATTTCCCAAGTTTTGCTGTTAATTTGCATGCTCAATTTTTAGAGAATTCAGTGTCCTCACAGAGAATGATTAGTATAGGCCACTTCTGCTTTTACCTCAGAAGGTTTCCTTCTTCGTGTAGCATCCACTCTCTATTGACTAAAAATAATCTTTCTGGACTCAAGAAATGGTCATCAGGCCTTTTTTAACATAGTGTTTCAGCTATTAATGTCCTGGTACTCAAACACTACTTTGCAGAAAGCTGTAGCTTCGGCTTGTTTGTGGAGCTGTCTCTTCATGCAGGACACCAGCTCAGAGCTTACACAGGACTGATGCTCACTCTACTGCTGGTGTCACTGTGGTTTTGATGCTTCATCCCCCCTTGTGTGTCATATACTGAGGAAGTTTGTGCTCTGTCACACACATAAGGAATACTGGAATCCTCTAGTGGATTCCACCACAAACAAGTTTCTGGTATTTATTTGCTATTCTATGAATTCTACGGTGCCGAACAATGTGTGAAGTAGTGACTAGATGTAATTTCAGCCTCTGAAGTCCTAGCAGCTAATGTTTTCCAAAACATACTTCTCAGCCACAATGAAACAGCATTATTGTTCAAATATGCCATATGCTTTTAGGATAATTCACCTGCCCAACATATTTAAACTCTGTGTCTGAGCCAGTCAGAATATCTTTAGATTCAGTGGAATGCAACTGGCAACTAGTTCATGTCATCTAAAATAGACATCTAAAATAGCATTCCTAAGATTCTGTTCTTTTCCACTAGATGAAAGACATTCAACTGTGGACAAGTCAGGTGTGTGGTTACTTTTGCTGTGCATCCCTCAATTCAAGGTATTAAGGCAAAAAAAAGGCTGTGGAGTGACTTTATAAGCATTTGTTGTGAGGAACATAAAAAAAGGCAGAGGATATTAATGGGATCATTTTATCCTAGCAATAGATTAAGATAAGAGAACATAAAGAATGTAAACTAGGACTCTTTCTTAATATATAACAATGATGGGCAGAAAAGGTGAAAAACAGTGCAACAAAATGTTTGGTGACATAACATCATTCAGAATAACCAGCACACACAAAGATAAGGAGGAGCACCATGCAAGTCTGTGTGAATGGGCATCCAAAAAAAAGTCAGGTCATTGTCAACAATGGCTGAAGACAGAAATAATGTATAAGATTAAATAAAGACTATGATAGACAATTACCCTGACAAGTTATATCAGGTCATTGCATAAATAAGGAGCTCACTCCCAACTGGAACACTGTGTTCAGTTGTGGTTCTCCTATCTTAAAGACAGTAGGTAGAGAAGAGATTTACTGACAGCTGATTACTATTGTTAGAGTAATGAGAGAATTAATTTTAAATTATTCGGAAATAATGTGTTTGGCTGTTTGAATAAGTAAAAAATTAACGTCAAGTCATGAAAACTGTGTAATAAAGGGATAGTGGGTTTTGCTAGTCTGTTCATGTTGCATTCATACTTCTAGGTAACAGATACAAAATACTCTGACTAAGGAACTGTGCATAATGGAAAAATAGTGTTGTGAGGAGACCATCTAATATTCCCCTGCTCTGACAGAGGATCTAATATGCAGTACATAAGTGTTTGGTTTACTTGATATGCAAAAACATCAACTGTGATTGCATAGGTTTCTTCATTTGGGTGCTCCATTGCTTAAATATTTCATTTACAAAGTCATGTCTAATACATAACTCAAATTTTTACAGAAAATAGTTCCAATTATTTCTAAACCTACCTATAGTCAACAAGTAATTTTGGTCTTTTTGTAGCAAACTTTTACATATTGAAAGGCTGCTACCATGGCTGTCTCCCAGTCTGTTTTCTCCTAGACTAAACAAACCAAATTCTTTCAACTTTTCTTCATAGACCATGCTTTCTAAACCTCTAATCACTCTTGTCACTCTGTCCTGGACTCTTGCCAAACCCAGTTTTTCTTAAAGCATGGTGCCCAAATCTGGATAAAATATTCCACCAGTAGTAGATAGACCAGAATAATTACCTCCCAAATCTCACATCCTTTTTCTGCATCTTTGACTAAGATTTTCCCTTTGAAACAATGTCACATTTCTGCCTCACATTCAGTCTGTGGTGCTGAAGATATTTTCTGCAGTACATCATTCTTTCTAGTTACTGTCCATTTTGGGTTTTTGTGTTTGACTTCTCCTTTCTGTATGTATCTTTTCTGTATGTTTATACTTCTCCCCCCTCAGATTTAATCTCGTTAATTGCAGATTTTAATGTTTTATTTTATTTTATTCTTTTATATATTCTTTTATTCCTCAAAGTGTCTGTAATTCTCACTCCCAGTTTTGACATTCACCAATTATGCTTTCTAGTTCTTAATCCAGGTCATAAAAAATACTGTGTATGCTTCAATTTGACTTCCAGTTTTATAGAGTGCTATTGATGCATTCTCTTTGAGAATTGTTCTCCAACCAGTTGTTCATCTAAAATGTAATTATTTAATCGAGTTTATATATTATTTTCTTGGGAAAGTAATACGACAACATAAAAATCCTTACAAATAACACGATAAATCATCATTATCTTTTTCCAGTTTATTCCAGTCACTTTGACAAAGAAAGAAAATAGATAGGGTTGAGATCATTTTGTCTGGACAAAACCATGTTTATCTTCTATGTGCTTACATATTATTGAATAATAATTACTTTCAAGATTTAAAAAAAAAACAAACCAAAAGAGTGTACATTGTCCTATGTAGTTTTTTATAGGGCTTTTCTTTCCATTTTTATGAGTCAAGTACTTTGTTTTCCATTCCTTGGTCTCATGAATCTCCTCCACACTGTAGGAGTTCCTAAACTTCATAATTTACTGGATTGTTTTGACTGGTTTATTGAAAAGTTCCCTTCCCTTCCCTTCC